>JANHGB010055653.1:0-48941 GCA_026283785.1 Coracopsis vasa
CTCAACAGCTCCACATCCCTCTTGTGTTGGGGGTCCCAGAGCTGCATGCAGTACCTAGCTGGGGTATACATTTATAAAATATAAACGGAATACATTTTTTCATTATTCTGGTGAACTGCAAACCATGTTGCATCACAATCAACGGAATTAATTAACTCAAGAAAAGAAAACTTCAGGCAAAGTTATCAGTTTATGATTTGGGGTTGTTTTTAATTAAAAATGGTTACATCAGTTTTTGCTAGCCCAAATTAAGACTAAGAATTGTGCTGATGATCTGCAGAAGACAGTAACATGTCCTGAAAGGGGAGCCCTTTGTTTGGAATTTGAATTTTAGTCACAACAAACCCTTCCAGATTCCTTGCCCCTTACATAATGTGGTAAATCCTGTCATCTGTTTTCTGATAGTATCTACTTCTGAGATTGGAATGAGAAGTGCAAACATTCCTGAAATCTCTCCTGTTTGTCATACCACTGGCCTTGCAAACAATCACAACTGCATACCTGTAAAAGCAGAAACTGCTTTGAATGTCTATGGTGTGTCACTGCAGCTAGAAACGGGCTGCACTAACTCAGCAGGAGGAAAATAAGTTGGTGAAAGCTTTTCTAATTCATTTTTAATAAGTCTCCAAGTTCTATAAACTTTGTTTTCTTTTTATTTTAAGTAAACTTGTCCCAACATCCCTACCGTACCTTGTTTTGCACTGTTTCTGATGTTTTCCTGCTAAGGCACTTAAGATCACCTAGAAATTCTGATTTACATATCTAAACTCCATTCGTTCTCTGAAAACTGCTGATATGCAACAGCTGAATACAAGAGGCTATTCATAAATACCTTGAACAGATACAGTTGTAAGTTACTGCAGCACTTCAGAGCAAGGTAGCTCATGTTAGTTAGCAGTGGAAAGGAACAGATTTTTGATTTCTGAATATGCTTGTCTTTCTGTTGAAATGCAAGCAGCAACAAAACCCAGAAGCAAAGGAAGAAAAAACCCAAAGAAAACAGAAAACCCTGAAATGGTTCAATTACAAATAAGCTCTTTTCACATATATCACTATTTCTCAGCTTTCAATTTTCAGATTTTCTTTCCGAGTTACAGCCTTGATGAAAGCAGAGCTTTAATCAAAGAAAAACTTCAGATACAGTTTGGCTTGTAACCACAATGAAACATTTAAAAAAGACAAAAAAAAAAACTATTATGCAAAAAAAAAGAATGAAGCAGGTATAGTTTATACAGGATAGTTGCATCAACATAATTGACAGGACATTAGTTGAGCTAACTGAAATCACATCATATGACACAGAGCACACACATTGGACTGGTGCCCCTCTCTTGAACATACATATATTCTCATATTCTGAGCATATACACACCAGCTTTCTCAGGCTGCGAATAATTCTGTTTAACTCCCCACTGTTATGCAGTGAACTGAGAAAAATCATAAATAAAATAACTAAAGTACGAAAAATCACAGAATCCACAATTATGGAAGATGAGTCAACATTTAATTTTTTTTCTTGTTATTTTTTTTCTCTCAGCATGAATCCAGCTATACAGCAACTCACCTGTGCTACTGGAGACAAGTACAAACAATGGAGTTAACCCAGAGTTGAGCACCCTAGGTATTCAATACTTGCACATGTTATTCTATGTTTGAGTAAGAACTCTGACGTAAGACTGGATCCTTCATGCAAGTTTTCAGACAAGCTCTTCTACCTATGCCTTCCAAATGACAGACCTGAGGTAGATTCCTACTGAATTTCCCAGTGTGTGTCAGGTTTTTGGTTGGGTGGTCATGATTCTAGGCCTGAAAATCTTAACAATCCTAAAAAATGCTTAACTTTCTCTGTAATTACTGAGTGGCGTAATGGCTGTCCTACCTTCCTTAAACCCATTTGAATATGACTGAATATGACTACTAAACTGTCTACAGATGCTTTTCCTCATTTCTTTCATTCGTACAATAAAACATAACAGCTTTGTAGAAAAAAAAGAAAAAAATAAGGAGTCTTGGACAGTCTCAGTTCAGTTTTCTGCATGAATAAACACAGTGCATTGGTCTGTGCACAGTAAGAAAATTCATAGGATTTCACTGTTTGATGTTTTACTTCATTGAATGTTTTGATATTTTGTTACTGCTAAGCTGCGTAGAACATATAGGAATACTACTAATCTCTAAGATTGCTAAAGAGAAGGTTTTATTTCATTTTTGTGGTAAGCAGATAAAATTATCTATATAATTTTTGACTGTGGATTTTTTTTGAAGCTTGATTCTAAGAGTGGATGAAAGGTATCATAATTTGTATTGGTAAGCTAAGGACAGAATTTGTCCCCGAAGGGTTTATGAGGCTTGCTATGAGAACAGAAAGTATCTGAAGTGTAAATCCTTACAGCAGGAGAAAACAATATAAGCATGATATGTGATGACAGTTTTGTATCAATTATGAAACCACCCTAAGGTATATGCTAGCACTTGCTAGGTCACTTTTATTTTTTTTTTCCCCACTACTGGACTAATTAAGAACTATTTCAGCTGATCTTTTCAATAGGACATAAAAGAGGGTGAATAGGCAAAAACCAACTAGGTGAAGCTACAACACAAGCATATAGGAAAAGAGATTAAAATTGGTAAAGTGATGAGAACAGGATCAAATCAGACCTGAAAGTGTATTTTTATTGTTATTGCTGTTACGATTTTTAAGTTTTTCAACAAAAGAACTTCATACAAAAACTTCCTCCTCCCACATTACTTCAAGTTGTTTGTGCATTTTCCTTCCAATACTGGCAATTGATGGCAGGAAAATTTGAAGACTGATTTTTAGAAAGGACAAAATTAAGCTATTTGTCACCATGTAGCTAGAAAGAAAGGAAACACAGAAAACTATCCAAGATTTATGGCAAAGGAAAAGTAGACAAGGCTGCCTTCTAGTATGTCTCTGGTAAAGAAACAGCAATGAGAAGAGTAACTCTCCAGAAGACAGCTCAGCTAAGAGGCCCAGCAGTGCAGATATCTCTCTCCCAACATTTACAGACATTTGAGATGCTCTTCCATATGATCCATAAAGGAAAGAAGAGCTAGATTAGAGTTATAAATTTCAAAACCCAAATAGGACACATTTAAGGCAAACAGATATACATTTTGCCAGAGGAAGATGGAGGATGGGAAAGGACATCTTCCAGCTATATGGAAGTAACAGAACTGAGCCCAGCTGCAGGCAGCCCAGCGCACCAGGATTGATCCTGATGTCCCTCTTCAATAGCCACTAATATTTCCCCAAGGTGATTAGCATTTTGATGCTACTTTCATTTGCTTGTGTCTCAACCATTGGTTTTGTTCCTCATGCCTTCATTTATCCTCCCCTACAAAAAGAGTAAGAAAGAAGAGAATTTTATCCCTTCTGATACCAAAGGCAAACAGAAAGCTAGGACTGCTAAACAGACATGCAGTGGTTAGAGAGTACATGGAAGATAAGCACAACTTACTGTCCAACCTCAAATAACTTTCAGGAGTGATTCCATTCAGCCACATTGCTTTGGGGGCCCAGACGAGTGCTGTGCTAGGAGAGAGCGTCTTTATGTCTGAAAATCCTGGCTACTCAGTGTTTTCAATCCACAAACCATTCCACTTTAACTCCCTTAGAAACTTTCTGCCTTCCTTTCAACTTGACCTCCAAGTTAGATGAAGATATTCAAGCATGTTTTTCCTCCTAGAAGTGTCAATCCTTTCCAAGAAATATCTTTCACCTTTGTAGTGTTGGTGACTCCTCTTTGTGACATGGCACATACTTAGCTCTGCTACTAAAGATGTCTGCCAAGCGTACAGGTAGCAGGTCTTGGCAGCAAGAAGATTCAAGGAAAGGAGTCAACTCACTTGAGGATTAAAGAGTCTACAGTTTCTTATTCTTTTGAAAGACCATGATCCAGACTTTTATGATCACGAAACTGTTATAATCCTTTAAAGATTGACATGAAACAACCAGGCTCAGTAAAAATTATTTGTTTGTATTAGCTTTGTGTTTTGAACTTCCGGGCCATAGCACCAGACTGATTTTTTATTTATTTTTTTTTAATCATTTAGATTAGGTCTGTCTTTGCTACTATTTTAGCAGGTTCTGTAAAATAGAAATGTAAGAGTTGAACTCAGTAAAGTCGAGATAAATTTAGTTTTCAGGTTATGCCTCTGCAAAAGACTCCTAAACAATTAATTCCTCTGCCTTGCAAATGACATTTTCTTCACTTTAATTCATTCTGTGTTCCAGTCTTTTAACTTCTGACTTCACGTATTGATCAAGTTTTAGGTATTTCATTGGAACTACTCTTTAAAACCTTCATTTTGTTAAAAGTTTCCTTTTTTCTTATATTACAGCATAATTCTGCTTTACTGAGGTCTTACTTCACTGCTGAACCTTGAATCAGAATTGCTTTTATATGTTCTCATGTAACCCAGTCTGCCAGGATGATTGCCAAAATTTGTCCTTTTTTTGACCTAATTTTCGCACAGATTTTAATCACTTCCTTTTCACTTTTTAATCCTGCAGTGGAGAGGTAGATGCAGGTGCACACAATATATGATGAGCATTGGTTTGATAACTTTCCTTGCTTTGACATCTTGCCCTTTTATAAAATGCAGGCAAAAGAAAATAAGTGACAGATACAATCTGCATTGCCCAACACGCTACTCAGTAAGCCTGTTTCCAAAACAAATAAGTATATGTTGTTATTGCAGCATGCTGATATATAGAGATACATCGCTCATTTTGTTGAAATTAAAAACACAGAGATCTCCTGTCTGCATAAATTATCATAAATAAATATTTTTAAAAGATCATGAGGAAGCTCATATTTTTTTCTATATGTAGGACATTCTTCACATTCTGCTCATTAATTCAGTGTATGTGGTGACCTTTTCTATAGTACATCCTCAGTTTTCAGGTTACAATAGCAAACTGCTTGGTTTATATTTATATTTAAGTAATATGTACTAAAGGAGATTGTTCTAACAAGGTTCATACACTGGTCTCAGTAACACTGATAAAAATCTGGTATAAATCCTTTCATTCAGCCTCTTTTCATCCTTTTCTTCTTAATAAGAGAAATATCCACTCGTTACAAAAAAAGTCTTAGAAAACAAAAAAGACAACAAAATCTATAACCTTTTGCCTGAGCACAACATATGCTTTTCTGAAATTACAAGGCAAATGAAATGCTTGTAATAAATTTTTGACATCCCTGCCAAAAGCAGTGCTTCAGTTGATTACTGAAGTGCATGGCATATTTTGTCAAGAGTAGCTATTATTTCTCAGAAATTCTGTGCTGCAGAGACACAAAAAGCCATGGTTTCTGAAAGATGTACACCAACAAATACTTATATCTGTTCATATCTGCAGTCCTTGCTCATGTCTGTTTAACAAAAAAAGGCGAGATCCTGATGAATTCATCATGATGCTGAATTATTTCTTCTGTAACTGTCCAATTAACATCATGATGCTACTGAGGGAGATATTAGTGCCATATGGACTGCAAGATGCTGAAGACACCTAGCTCTGACTCCCTCTCATGAAGAACAGATAAAGCAGTCTTTCAGTGATTCTAATGCCTGATGGATGTGGGAATTTAGCTGACAAATAGCTGTTTCACACAAAACCTTATGAAGTGAGAGACAATAAAAACATGAGGTGGAAAAGGTCCTTCTGTGCCATCAAGAAGCCATTGACAAATGTGTGCAACGCATTGTCTCTTCCCTCTCAAGCATTCTAATAAATCTGTTTAGATTTTCTTGCCTCAAAATGAAAGGTTTTTTTCAATTTAATTGCAGTGAGAATTAGAAGCTTCTGATTTTAATGTAAAAATCTATTTGTGGATATTTTTAGGTCAGTTTGCTCACATGGCAAGGTTTCCATCTTTTGTATTTTTTATGTGTGTATGTGTTACTTTATAATTTATAGCAGTGCTTATATGTTGTTCATTTCAAAATACTTTTATTATTTTCATCCTTGTATTTTATATGGCTGAACACTAAACTGGTTTATTTTTCCAGTTCCAAGTTCAAGTCTATCTGTTTCTTTCTGAATGCTATTCTTAGAATTTCTGCACTCAGTTCTGTGTTGTTTTCAATTCATCCACGTAGACTTTTATTTTTTTTTCTTTATAACAACTTTAAATGTTAAACAAGGTCAGGTTTGAGTGAGATTCTGGAATTTCACAATTAATTGCCTTCTAATCTGATATCATTCCTATCAGTCTTGTCCGTTGCCTTTCCTAATGTGCAGTCACTCAACAATAATTACAATATTTTTTCTTTTCTTATTTGATATGCCATCACACAAAATGTTATACAAAAGTCCAGGTAGATGAGATGTGAAGTCCTTTTGGTTTTAAACTCAATTGACTTAATAAAAACAGTTATGAGATCAGTTTGTGAAGATTGTTCTTGAATAAACTGAGGGGTTTTTTAAATTCATATTCAACGGCAAAACTCTGAACTTTATATTCTGCCCCCATTGTGGCATAGTCTGAGCTGAAAGTTTACTTTGTCTGCCAAAGGGAAAAAAAAGAACTACTCCCTTAGTCTGCTAAAAGGTACTTGGAGTAAAAGCAAGAGTCCAGGAAAGAGAATTAAACTTATGAATTTCCAAGACTACATTAATATTAAAAT
This sequence comes from Coracopsis vasa, assembly GCA_026283785.1. NCBI lineage: Eukaryota > Metazoa > Chordata > Aves > Psittaciformes > Psittacidae > Coracopsis > Coracopsis vasa. Next base: position 6,655 of record JANHGB010055653.1, read on the forward strand.
TGATTGGAAAAAAATAATGCAATCTGCATTTTTCTTAACTGGTTAAATACCTTTATTTTTTTATTGATTTGCATGAGAGAATTACACAGAGATGCAGGAAAAAGGCAGACAATATTAACAATTATGATAAATTCAAGATGAATAAGAGGAAGTAAAATTTGCAAAAACAGGAATGGAAGAATTTAGACACAAACTTAAAGGAATAAATTTTGAATCAGCACAGAATTTTGTTAGCACAAACATACGCAAATGAAATGATGGTAGTAAATATGATAAATAGATCCATATAATCAGTCATTTCATAAGTTTTGAAGTAATACGCTTTAGGATGTTTGTCATTCTTTGAATCTCCTTCTGTTAAAGAATGACCATGAAAAGGGCCAAACCAAATGAGACAGCTTCCTCTGAGAGTCCATGCAGAAACACAAACTCCTCTAGTAAGGCTTTCATATATTTTGTAGTAGCCCTGTGTGCAACACTTTCATCTACCAACCCTATGCAATCTCAACGTTGCTCACTGAGGAACTGACCAGAATTTGCAATGCTTTCTAGAAGGCTGTTACAGCTAACAGAAACTTTAGTACTTAACAGAGACAGAAGAATGTTTCCCTTTGATCAGCTGAAGACCTCAGTGTTGCCTGGTGTGGACCATCTGTATCCAGATGCAATTTTTTTTGTGTAAACAAATGGGACTTCAAGGAACTGAAGCTACAAATTATCTAGGTGTTTTACTCTCATTTCTCAGCAGTCTGACAACATGGATTTAATTTATACTAATGAAATAAATTTTAAAAGATTTCTGTGTATCTGTCTTAAAATTAGGCTAATGTGAGCCAAATAACACTTCCAATAATGTTTGAAAATCATAGCACCTGCAATGTACTATTCATAGTCTCCCTTGGAGCCACTATTGTGTTAAACGTAATTAAAGAGTTCCTAAAATGTGCAGTACAGTCTAGGTCAGGTAAATACATAATCAGAGAGTTATTAATGGAACTGCAATTAATTAATATGCCTCCATTGAAGCCATTAAAGCTGATTAATGCTATGGCACACAAGGAGAATTTGTAGCTAACAAATCAATGACCCAGTAGACTGTATTTTTGAAACTATTACACTATACCATATCAAAACCTCATTAGAGAATATTTAATTTACTGATCATCAGCCCCAGTAGTCATTAGTTGGTCCAGGCTGATGATTCATGTGCATAGAAGAAATGTAAGATAGCACTCCATCGGGGCATAGATCTCCTCCTCCAGTTACACTGCTGTGAATCAAGGGTAACTCCATTAGAACCAATGAATATACATAGTTTGGGAAAAGGAGGAGCCAAAAGCCAAAATCCAAGAAAATACTCCAAGAGGAGAGTCAAATCAGTTGAGATTTTAAAAAAAATGATTTATTATGTTTATTCAATAGTTCATTTCTAATAGACTTTCTAACTTTCTTTTTAACCTAGAAAGGAAAACCACTCAGAAATTGTAAATATATGATATAGAGGATGGGAAAGGCAATAGATGATGTATTTTCATGATTTACATACTTGAATTTCACCTGAGGTTTAGGTTGGGACCAGAATTTTCAGTCTGCAATTGCAGCATCCCTGGAATGGGTTTTACTTAAGACTGTTGATATGTACTCCCATTCCTTTCTAGGCATAGATTTTGTCTGGAATTTCATTTACTATACCTCATTAAAAATGACTATTTCTCTGGTTTTAATTGACTTCAACAGCGTTACACCCAAGATAATTTTGTCTTGAATGGTTTAATGTAGAAAAAATGTTCACATCTGCAGTAACTGTAAGAGTCCTTTGAGGACAGTACAGAACAAATATTGCAATCTTTTACAGCCCCAGTCTTTGTCTAAATTCACAAACAGGCTTGCCGTGGGAGGTCACTTGCCTTGAGACCTGTGCCATCCTGATTGCAAGAGGGGAATGACTCTGAATATACGATTTGCTGGTAGTCACTTTGTAGGTTTTGTTACACTTCAATCTTTTCAGATTGTCTGATTTATGAGTCAATTTCTTGTTTTCTTTTCTTTTTTGAAGCAAGCATTATTATCTGACAATCTTGCTCAGAAATGTAGATAAGAGTTCATATAATTTACTTTTGATGTATTGTAAATGGTGTGTGCATTCTGTTTTGCACATTTATTTTTACAATAGACAGAGCTTAAATCGTTGCTAAGAAGCAGAGGATTTACTACATATTGTATAGCTTTTGTTACCCACCTCAGACTTTCTGTAGTCATGGGTTTTACAAGAAGTTTGATTGATGTAGAATAAAGGTAATGCAATATTAGTTTAGATTAGGAAAACTAAATCCACCTTTTGAGATAATTCAAAGTTAAAAGGAAACAGCTCTCTTCCACTGCGTTCCTTTTCTTATTTAAACAGAGAGTGGCAATGATATTGGGCTAGTTATTTTAGAGATAATTACCTTAATCATCAGCAGGGAGAATGTTTATGTAAATGCATGTGCCAATATGCTTTTCAGACCAATAGAACTCAAATTATTTGAGAAATAGTTTTTCTAGAAGGTCCTATCAGCTAGATTGTACTACAACTGATTTTAATTTAAATGTTTTTACTCCTACTGTCCTCAGTTGAGCAGTAGGTTCAGCCTGATGAGAAGAACTTTCAGTACTTCAATTCTTGCTAGTAGTTGGCAAAATTTTACCCATAGTTTATTATGCTGGTGAAATAAATCTTTCTACCTGACAATGACATTTTTTTGATGCTTCTCTTATCATAAAAGTTAAAAAAAGATCATGGTCACTGAAATCAGGAGAGACTATTTTATGCTTATGGATAAGGTTTCATAAAATATTTTAGATGTGTTGTTGCCAGATTTCGCAGAATCAGGGGACACACCTTAGTGTCACGGAAATTTTCATTTTTCTCAACTCTTGTTCTCTCTCATCAGATTCATGACAATTTTCTTAATCTTAGGTGCTTGAAATTTTGAGTTTATTCATGCAAACTAAAACTTTATTAGTCATTATGAGGAGAAAAATCTTTAGTGAAATAAAATCTTTATATTAGAGCAAAATTCTTAACAAATCCAGTGTCACTGAATTTCATGGAGTCGGTTCACAGCAAAATACTTAAACTTAGGGTATCCAAAGAAAATAAATTAAAATAGCTGTCTAGCTGTCCAGCTGTCCAGATTTTCAAAGCATAACAGTGAAATAGAAATACTGTGTATATTTATATATGTATCAGCATCAGTATATAAGAAAACAAGATTAATACCAAAAATAATGATTTTCCATAAGAATTAAAGATTTCAATAAATCACAAATCTTAAAAACTGGGATCAACATCTTTAGAGATGCAACTTTCACTTTTTCTCTGTCTACTTTCACTTTGTCTCTGTTCAGCAGAAGTGGAAACCAGTTCTGCTGTGCATATACACTTCCCTGCAGATGATGCAAAACACTTTCCCCAAGCCTTAACTTGATATGTTGGGTTTTTTCAATATATTTACTGTACTAACACATAATTATGCTTTCTTTGTGTATATATTTTTATTTTATTAGATTGGTTTAGATTAAATTTTAATCCTGGTCACAGAGTTCTAATGGAACTGAGCTAAGAAATTTAATTCATTGATCTTACATTTCCTACATATACACAACATTAGCATTTTTATTTTAACCTCCCTTTTATCCCCCTTTTTTTTTTTTCTTTGTTTTAAATTGTGAAGTAGTCTTATAGTACATGAACTGGATTCCTTTATGGATTAAAGGGAACAGGAAGCTATGCTATGGGAGTGCACCTAATGGACTCTAGACACACACAAGAAAATTATTCAGTCCATAGGACCAGATGAAAATTCAACCCTGAAATTTCTAGTCTTTTTAATAGTCCTCAGTGCAAACTGTTTTTCTCTGTGTATCTATTCCACTTTGGTCCTTACTGACACAGAAAACAATTGTGTTTTTTCTTGCTCTGTCTCTAGACTGTAAGTGGTTTTGGACAGATATTTTTCTGTGCTGCCTGAAATGTGAAATGGCGGCCTGAAGTTAACTGATGTAAATTAAAATAACTGTAAAGGAAAAATGACAGCAATAATGATGAAGAGAGGAAAAAAGTATTATTTCACTTCTTTTAGATAAATCCTGATCATAAAGTAAAAGCATTCAATTTAGATTATTTCAAATCCAAAATGCTATTAAATATGCAGACTTGATTAATACAGTGCCAGGATTAGTATGAAGAGTACAAAATGAATCCTTGATGCTTCAACCACAGAATTGGCTATAAGGGTTTTACAGGAGAAGAGTGTGTGGAGCACTGTTCGAGAACTGGAAGTATTTATGTATTTTAGCACAGGAGTCTTCCCATTTAGCAACACAATACAGCGTGATGCAGTGGCTGTCAGAAACAGCCCAGAGCAAGCCAAGCTGTGCACTTGCACAGCGCAACTGTGCCTGGCAGACGGGTGTCTCATGGCTGGAAGTCTCACCACCCCTGTTTGACCCAACTGACACAATTTCCACAACCCTCAGGAGCACACTGGATTCAGGGATCAATCATTCAACCTATACAAATGCAAATATGTAAACAAACCATCATTCTTCATATTTACACTCCCTCCAGTATTGACCAACTGAAGCTGTATCATGTCCGTGTCACCTAACTCTTTCTGCTGACAAATCTATAATACTAGCTATATTTTTTTCCTTTAGCACACTTTGTATAGCACAGCTAATAAATTCACTTCAACAAGATGATTCATATTTTAAAAGTGTCAAAAATAATTTCACAGTCATAATTACGGTACTTTGGCAAAGTCAGACAAGCACAACACATGATTTACCCTAAATAGTAGACGAAAGGCTCTTAATTTTTGTTTTTACTAAGTGAAATTGGCCACTAGAAATTTAGGTATACTGAAGTTAGGTTTTTATTAGAACTACTGAAATGAAGAATCACATCAAATTCACCTTTTTTTCTTTTTTCTTTTAATTTTGACAGATCTGTTAATCATCTGGGATCCAACTTCTTTGTGCAAATGCAGCACAGCTGGAATGAAATTCCCTAAAAGGTTGGTTTAATTTTATTTTCTCGTGATTACAGATTTGTTCATAAATAGGTTTGCACTTTCAGTGAGATTCTGCTGTTAATCTACTTCTTCTGAGCTGCATCAGAGGATGATGAAAAAGGCACCAGGTGACTTGACCCCGGTCACACACAGCAGGGGCTTTACTGGCTTCCAGCATTTTGCTGTTTCCTATATCCACAGGATGATTCTTGAGACCTTTCTCCACCTTATTTGTCCCCCTCCCCCACACCTTTACAATCCTTTGTGTGATTTAACACCAAGGACAAATAAAAATGATGTGGTTTATTATATGTTCACGTAAAGTGAACATACTACAGATGACTGACCAGCTGAAGTATTCTGGTTATTTGCTAGAACTGAAATAGAAATACCAGCAATTCTTTGTCTTTCACCACCCCTATGATTAACTTTACGTGATGAGTATGTTTTTATTTTCTTGCTTCTGCTTCATGGTTCAGAGCAGCACAGAAGTGCTGGCACAATCAGAAAAATTCCTGTAATTTCACTTGTGACAAGCTATGTTTGCTTTAAAGTCACTGACATGTTTAGCCCAAACTTTCCTCTGATACAGATAAAGATACATCAGATGAGAACTTGCAGATTGAGAAGTTGTGTTTAGTAATAAAATTACTTACATGCACACAATCACTTGCTAACTTTTTTTTTTTAACATTTTGTTTTAACATGCTCCTTTTTTTTCTCCTCTAAATGTACTTTCAACAAGGTTCACAAAAGAAATGTAGTGCATAAGATGGAAAACATAATACATTATTAATAAAACTTGAAAGCAACAGCTTAAATGGTAATCTTTAAGTAAACTGTAAATCCCTCCAATATGTCCTGTGAGTTATGTAAGCATCCTGAGACAGATGGAGGATACAAATTAGAGAAGAGTAGGGAGAGAAAAATCAGCAAAAAACATTATGAATTGAAAATCTATTCCTTTGTTTCTTCTAGGTTTCTTTTTTTTTTTTTTTTCTGCAAAGTGAAAATTATGTTCTCAGCAAATACAGCAAAGAGAGCACAGAGGACTTTAAATTCTCATTTAAGTCATAGTAATGCAAATCAGGAACAATTCTGTGAAGCTCAGTAGAATAGCACTGTTGGGAGTGAAATGGAAAGCCAGCTCCAAAACTCAGCTCTTGAACTCAGTTGCAACAGCACAGACCAGATACTGGCAACTACCCTGAAGGGAATGTGCATCTGAATCTTGTATTATTTTTTATTAAGTGGATAATTTATTATCCACTTATAAAAATATTGATAGCAAATTAGTTCTGTAAGTACATACGAAACAGGAGGGATGGTGAAGGCCAATATCCAGTGTAGTGTCCTCCCAATTCTTTCTCTTTTTTCCTTTGGCAGATTACAGAACCACCCAATATTCATCATATGTGTAAATGAGGCTCTCAGTGACATGGTTTAGTGGTGGACTTGGTAGTCTTGGGATAAAGGTTGGCCTTGATGATCTTAAATGTCTTTTCCAACCTAGTTGCTTCCATGATTCTGTGATTCTGTGTACCTATGACACAAAAGGACTAGACTTCCTCAGGTAGAAAGAGACACCGTGCCATCATGGCACCTGTCACAGGAGTAGTTTTTCAGCTATAAAGAAGCTTCATGAAGAGAGGGTAAGGGTGTTTAAGTAGCTCTAATGACTGAACAATAGTTAGGTACTCAGGTGTATTGAGCCCAATGAGTAAAGTGCTCAATGTACAACACAGATGCTGTCATAGCAACTTGGTGAAGACCGTGCATGACCTCCAAGAGCAATTTTTTGGTTCTCCTATCTCTCAGATAGATACTCAAAGATGAATGGATTGTGTTTTGATTTCATGGATTCTTATGTACTTCTGTTAGATTTTGTTCACGTCACACGTTGTGCTGCAGCACAGTTTTTTCAGTTATAATTTTATGAATAAGGAAGAGAAGAAAAAGTGAAGAAATTCTTTCTTCTGCCATTGAAATTCAGTTTTTCACCAAAACCTGCTCACACCCAGGAACAATAAAACAAACCAATGCCCCTCCCAAAAACCAAACCAAAACAGAAGCTCCACAAGGTTCAGGTCACAGCGGAACGGTTTTATTTCCTCCATGACTTCTAATTTTGTCTCTGCCTTTCTCCTCAGCCAATAATAGAAGTTCAGAATTGATGGCAGGCCTTATGATCACTCACAAAACTGTGCAAAGTATCATAGGTTTACGTGATGAAACATAACATTAGTTTTTCAGAATAAACTTTTCTTAATTTACATTGCTCAGAACAGTAATTAATCTGCCCTGACAGGCAGATAAGTGAGCAATTTCCTGCTGTCACATCTTGGAGTTGTTTAAATAAGTCTCACTAGTATAAAAGTTTTCTGAAGTGAGGACAGTAGTTTTGCTCCACTGCAGTTACGTACTGACTGGAACTGTTTCAACTGTTTACTGTTGAAAGCTGTAGAGAAACTAACAAATCATCCTTCTTAACTTTCAAAACTGAAAATTAGAAATAACGAATAAATTTCAAAGTAGAACAAGCACCAGTTTGTTTGCAGTATGTGTTAGAATAAATATCTAGATATTTCAGATCCTATTTCATTGCCAGTTGAGTTTATACACAATCATAGTTGGTTTATGAGGTCAGTGGCATGTCATTTCATGACACTTTTTCTGGAAAATATTACTGTCACGGTTGGCAGATGATATGGTATATAATATTTACCTTATCTACTAATTTACTATATTCTACTAATGTCAGAGCCTGAAGTTTCATTTTACCCTGAAACATACAGCAGTAATGTAAAAAAGATAATCCTTACATGCTTTTTATGACTCCTCTGAATAACAGTACTTAGCACTCAGTTCAGACTGCCAACACTGTCTATTTCAGACCCTCTTCCAAAAAAAAACTCAAATAAAAAAAACTAAAGACAACGTTTTAAACCAATCATAAAAATGTTATTTATCAACTTATATATTTTTTCTTGCTTCTCTCTTTGAATCTTTTATTTCTGTAACACCAAGCCAGAATCTTGACCCAAACACCTGGGCAAACACTAGTTAACCCCTTGGTACCAGGCAAATGCTTCCCAATTAAATTCAGTGTTTGCTAACACTGTTCCAATTAGGAAACAGTGATGGTTTGTACTGTCTGAGGGCTAACAGTCCACTGGGAACATCAGTACAGATACCCATTAAATAAAGTCTAAAGATTTTATCTGCCTTGATTAAAATAAAAATACTGTACTGAAATGATTAGCAGGTAACCAACCCATCTAAAAATTTACTTGTCACTTTCTATCTACTTCACTAAAATTCTTTTTTCAGTGTAAATAAAGGATGCCCTGTATTGCAGTGGTGATGTATTACAATCACCTCTTTATCCACAATTTTTACAAAATGTATAGTCTGTGTGTAGGTCTAGCTTGCAAGTCAGTGGCCACTAAGCATATCAGCTGGGGGAAAGGGATATGGAAGGACAAGGGTGAGGATGAGCAGCAGACAAATTCCATTGTACCAATCCAGGAGTCTTCATAAAACCCTCAGGTACCAACTGCACTACTCTTGCTGGCAGAAAGAATGATGTTGACTGTGTCCTGAGTGGGAAGCCAGGCCACCACCGTCTGTGGTGAGCCACACTCTAGGGAGTACAACACAAAACCAGATCTGACTTCCTGTGGCAGAACAGCTGATCCATGTTAGTTGCCTTGCAGGGCTAGCCTAACACTTGCTAAAGACTCCTTAAGACACACAACATTTCACACCTCATTGCCCATCCCACACCTTAACTAGCAGTTCTGACATGAAATGCTTTTACATTCTTTGAGCATTTCTGAGACTTTGAAAAATGTTACTTCCTTGGAATAGAATCATCAATTTTTTTTTTTTTCTTTAAAAATCCCAAAAAATTCCATCAGAAAAACATGGAATTTTTACTTTAAAAATTGCAAAATGTAATAATGAATGTTAAAATGTAACATTCTAAAAGTAAATTGTTGATGCTGTTTTCCCCAAAAATAAAAATAAATTTATTCAAATTTATGAATTTCACATCTCCAGGTTAGGTTTTTAAGACAATGTTGTCTCTTTGTCTGTAATCAGTGAAGAGAACAGCATCTTGAGTAAAACATTCATCTCAGTATCATACAGTTGAGGTAACGCTCTCTTTCAAATGTCTTTTTCTGTTTCCACTGTCTGTAACCAGACCTTTGCTGACGAGCTTGGATTAAAATACAAAAAAAAAAAAAAATCTTCTGAAGGTTGAGAAAATTAATAAAGCTAAGGACATTAATGCTGTGGTTTTGTTTGATGAGAAGATTCACCTAAACAGTAGTGTTTTTAATCTCTAATTTGGGCTGAAATTCCCAAAGGGTAATTGCAAAGGGCAAATTAAACAATAGCACTCACTCCAAAATTAGCTGTCTAAGAAAAATAATTGTTTTATCAGAAAATGTCTCGCTGTAAAGTTGCCTGGTATCATTTTGGAGGTTCCCTGTAGAGCTCTAGAAAATCACTTGGAAGAGGAGGTTGCAAGCTTAAAAACAAGGCAGGAGACAGACCGGGGTCTTCTTAATCTGTATTTATCAAGAGAGAAGGAGAAGTATTTACAGAAGTTTTATAACACAGGGAAAATCTTGCTCCCTGAGCTGAGAAGGAATAAAGGCTAAACTACAAGAATTACTATGATTCTGTGTTGATTTAAGCTTCTTGTCCTTATAAATACATGAAAGGGTAATGGTTTAAAACAATGTTTGTAGAGTACATGTATGTACATACTGCACATTTACTCATCTGCTTTCCTCTTTCATTTGGCTAATAGGCTCTTGGGGGGAATATTTAAGCTAAAACTGGGAAAGGCAGCATTTACACAGGATGTGAACTGGGGTGGTAGGTGAAGAACTGGACTAAAGTGCCTGAAGTCTAGACAGTCTTCAGCAGTCTGAGCAATCAGATCTTGGGGAAGGCCCACAGTCACAACACAGTCTATAGAAAATAACTTGACTGATTAGTTATATCTTAAGAAACACCATTAACACTTTCAAATATGTATTAAAATGATAGAAAAAAACAAACAGCAGTAAGAACAGTACAAGAGCTGATATTTGTAAGGATATACTAGCTATGGTATTAGTCTGATCAAACTACAATATTGTTCCTAAATAGCTGCTATGCTATTTTCAAGTAGATCTCTGTCTGATGTTTCAATAATTCACTCTCTCCAAATATACCGCACAGAAAAGTCAATTATCTAGTCTGACTGTGCCAGGAAAGAGCCACTTTGAAGAATGTCAGGATTGACATCTTTGCCATAAAACAGGTTTCCTATACTTTTTTGTGGTTTTTGTCCCTGATGAATCAAACTCAGGTCAAACTGTCATTGAAATGCAAAACTACAGTGCTATATGATATAGGCAAGATGTGTTTATATAAATTCTTTTGGAAAGAAAAGTTGCCTATCAAAAGCTTTGGGAACTCTTGGCCTTACAGCTGAGATCAAACTTGTGGCAAATCCCAGTAGAAGGTAGGGCAAGAACTCTCTTGATTCCTGCACATGACATGATTTGCACTGCTACTTTATCTAGTGTTATTTCCTTTTCTGTGTTGTTTGCACTGAAGCCAGCTGAGGCTTATGCCTCCAACACCAGCTACTGATTGATTACAAATAAAATACTATAAACTACAGTTTACAGCACAGCTATGTGTTGTCTTAACTAGCCTAGACTGTGGATTTTTTTGGCAACATTGTATTTCCTGGCTCTGCTTCAATAATGATTAAAACCCTCACCTTCTCATTAGCTTCCCACAAAACTATTAATTTTGGTTTTGAATTGTTTTTTGAACTGCTGATTAAAGGTGGGATTTTACATAAGAGCCCAACGTACAAGGATAAAAAATTACAAATTGATGGGCTTTGGATACCCATGCGTCTGGAGTTCTTATTTTACAGAACTATTTGTAACCGTTAGAACCAATTTATGAAAATGGAGATATTGAAATTATTTTTTTTTAAATAATCTGACCTATTCTTTAATTTCCTCCAGTAATGAGAAAATATTTAGAACTACTGACTTCTAGAAAGACTTGTCTGGTAAATTTTGGTACTTCTTTCTCATTGTCTGCGATCCGGACCTAATAGCTTATAATAGGACTTCATCAATACCTGTTGCTTAGCAAAACGAAATAGAGTATAAAACTTTTGCAGATTCTATGTTAAATCCCCACTATTTTGCGTAAGGCATTAATACACAGTTTGGCTCAATCTATCACATTCTGCTATACATATATTAGGATATTCTCTTTAAATTTGATTTAAACACATAGTTTAGTTCTCTTTTTGAAAGTGCAAAAATAGGCCCTTTAGGGATAATGAAGTAAGATACTGTGACTCTAATAAAGATGGAAGCAGATTTTAAGTTTCCTGTGCATTATGAGAAAATAGAACAGTAGAGATAAAAAAAGTTGTAATAGCAGTTTTTTAAAAAATAAAATTGATATTAATTCAGGATAAAATTAGAAAAAGAGAGTTTCTTTTGGCTAGCAGAGAGCATTTCATTCTGTTACGGTTTTTTTTGTGAATGATCATCTGTTACATTTCATTTTCCAGAAAACACCAATTACGTTTTTAGCAAAAAGTTTCTTTCCTGAGATGGTTTATTATTTAACTTCAGATATTAAAATATCTAATCAGTGTTAAAATAAAATCTCTAAATAAAGATTTCACTGCTATGTAGTCTCTAATGTAGACTTCCACCTCTTTCTCTCACATAAACTGAACAGTGTCTTCCAGGGTAGGTTAGAATCTCCAGAGAAGATTGCCATAAGTTAAGGTTAAACTCAGTTCCCTTAATTTTTCTTTTCAAGTTCTTGAGCAAGTAAATTTATATGACAATAATGATATGTGAATAAAACCAGAAGAAAACCATTCAAAGAAGGTCTCTGAAACAAAACACATACATAGAAATTGTTAACCTGTTTTAATGTGGAAGGAAAAGTAGACTAATGGGTGTATTCACTCACTAGAAAGTTTGTGTAGTTAGAGGAAATTATATTTTATGTTCAAGGAACAATGTTTCAAAAAACCCCAAGATTTTCTGAATATCACTATTTTATAAATATATGATAGCTGAAAAGCTATTGTTTCATCTTTTTAATTGACTCACACATGATTTAAAGTATAATCAAATGCACTGTCTAGAACAAATAATCTATCCTGCTTTCTTCCTTTCAAGTCTTTTTTCCTAAGCATTTAAGATTTTCCCTGAATTTTATAACTGATAATCTTTACTCAAAATGCAGACCCTTTGTCAGTTCTGTACAGATGATATTTATCAGCTATTGTAAGCACAAAAGAAGTCACTGCATAAATCAAAAGTTTCAGAGCGCTCCCTGACTTTTTTCACTTACTGTTTGCCAGTTAACTGTGTTAGATCGGCCTTATGAAGTACTTAAAAAATTATCCATTACTTCTACAAGAAAGTTTAATAGTTCTTTCATTTTATGAATATTTCTGCAAATCCTAATTTCCTCCTGAATTAGATTCTCACTTCATAATTCTCTCTTTGATATTTAGGCCTGAGAATTAGATATATTTCCTTGCATATTATAAGGGGCTATTGTTTCCTGAGCATAACTTAAGCATTACATTTTGGTTTTTTCTATTTGTGGGTTTTGGTTGGGGTTTTTTTATTATTTAAAAGTTTAGAAAAAATATGCATATTCTAAGTTATGAACCATTGTAACTGCTGAAAATTAGTAGTTGTAAATTAAGACCTTTAACAGCTTTGCACTTCTCAGATTTTCATCTAGTGTGATTTAGAGTGTTAAATCATGTCATACTGAATATCAACACATAAGAGATTCAGCCCTTCATTTCTGTTTTCTACTTCACGTTTCCTTAAAGTGTAACCCTCTGATTAGTGAAACAGCTGCTTCTTTTAAAGAGATCTTACCCACCTTCAATTTACAAATAGAAAGTGTTTATGCTACAGAACTGCGTTGAATAGCAACAGTGTTATTTTATATTCCCATCTTAACAACATAGAATTGGAGTAGCGTTTGCAAACCTGCTCTTAGCTTACATGTCATTGTCTTCTTGCAGTGATTGTCATAATCCGCCTTGTCAGCCTGCAATGTCTTCCTTGTTAAGCCATGTGCATGGATATTACAGCTCAGTTTTCCCATTCGGCATCCTAAGTACGTCGTATGAAATTACCATAATGCATCCAAGAAGAAAGTCGGGTTAGACAATGGGCTGTTTTGTCACTTTGTTTGTTAATAGCTTGTTTTCCACAGGCAAACTTTCTCCATTATGAAGAGCCCATTTAATTATTTTGAAAACCACAACTGCAAACCCAGATCCGCTATCCTCCTGATTTTGGTAGGAAGCCACCACCTTTCGCAAAAATGTGCTACACTACTGTTCTGTCTCGCGATTTAATGGTTCTCTGGATGAATGCCTGTTGTGTCTGCAGACAAATCCTATTGTTTACATGAAGTGAATCTGTCCCAAATGTGCTGGACTCTGTGCATATGCTGCAAGTGATCTAAACACACAAAGCTGTTTATTGAAATTGCGGCTCATGCCTAGAACGACAGAGATTAAACAATAGGTCAGACACAGAGCAAAATTATATTTTTGCTTTTGGATCTGCCAAAATCACATGGTCTTCAAAAATGCCAGCATGATATGTTAAAAATCTCATTGACCTTGATCTAATGATTGTATGGAACTTTAAAGCACTCATCACAACTCATAGTACACAAAATCTATGTGGGATAGCAATTTCATTTAAGCTGATTTAGCTATTAAATATATATGTATTCTTCTGCTTGGCAATTTCCAGTTTTCTGGCCAGGAGAGACTGAAAGATCTCTGTTTCACCTAGAAGACGATGCTCCTTGGAGAATCAAAGAGGAAAAATTGAGGCTGGGCCCACCAATTTACTCTGATTGGCCAAATAGTGATGCATTCTGTCATTACTGTGACTTGCACTACCGACAGTGAAGTCAACAGGAGTTCAGCATGCACAATCAGATTTTATTTAGAGATTGAGAATAATGTATGAATGAAATTACCCCTAACAATACTTTATGAGACCACTTTATGACTCCAAAGACAAATGCAGAATTATTTATGTATTCCAGACTACAACAAAGTAGCTATAAGTTATTATTAGAAATTCACTTGTAAACAAATGTAAAAAGTTCTGCTTACTAACTGTGGTGCATTCTGATTTAAAACAAAAGTTGATTTCAGTCAAATGTAATAGAAATTATGAAAGCCTAACTGGCCAAAAGGAAAAGTTAACTTTATTGTTCAATGATTTAGATAAACTGTTTTTTTCTTTTCGTTGTTAGCAAAGGAAAGCTAATGCTTATAATAAAGTTAATGGGTAAATCAGTCAGAATTATTAGCAATGACCGGATCCCATTAGAAAAACTGCCTTCAGAATTAGAAACTGCACTTAGAACACTAATTTACCCCTGCTTTCTTTTTCTTCTTCCGAAATCAGAGGGCAAGAGGTAAATTGACAAACTGATTACAGTGACTTCTTAAAATCCATTTCTCAGGTTTTGCATGCCTGAAAGTATCAAAGACAAAATAGTTAAGGACTCTTCCTAAACTAAAGGAGTGCTAATACTGGTCTTGCATTGCTTCAGTGGAGGCAAAAAGTAAGGAAGTTGCCGCAGACTGTGTTACATGGGCCTGTATCCCTTCTTTTAAATAGTTACTTAAGTGTGGCTTAACCAAGGACAGAATATCCAACATCCCGTGCCTCTCCCTTGTAAACATCAGTGACAGTCCCTAGATACATTATAATTTAAAAAAAAGGACTTGGGATTTTGGTCCACTATGAACTCAAAGAACACAGAAGTGAATCACAACCACAAGAATCTGGAATAAATTTGGAAAATAAATCTCAAATTTTTCGTCCTGTCATATTCCATGAGACACTGGGAAAGCAAGTGAAAATGCTGATGGGTGCTTTTAGACCTGAAGTATTGACATAAATCCCCTTTGATTTGCACAGCCAGAGAATGCACAGAAAATTCTTGCCTTGATGAAGTAGTTTTGCCACTGGTTTTGAGGGAAGAAGATTTTTGCTCTCTGCTTCATTGAACATGTGTATTTAATCATGTAGCGATGAGATTACATCATAGAACTACCCTTATATGTTAAATTCTTAGCCATGGACACTTACTGAGTAGGCATTTTAAAGTTCTAGGCTTTTGAAAAATTCAGGATTTTCATTTTTAATTTGCTTTATTTTAGGAGCAATGAAGTAAATCACTGCTACTGACACTGTAGCCATTTATCTAATCCTGCTTCTGTTGGCCCTTTGTCATAATTCGTTAGCACATGACATGTTTCTTGTCAAAGGCAGTTGAATAATTATGAGACAAAGGTGGGGTGGAAGGTGTACCAATGTTAAGCAATCAACAGCATTGCGTATTTTGTTTAAAACGTTCAGTGGTGGCAATACATTTGCATTTCATAGATTGCTGTGAGGAAAAGCTCTTCTGACATGAAAGGGTTAAATTTTCAAATATGAGTGAACTCTGTGACCTGATGTGTTTTGTGGTTTTTTTCACATACTATATTTGAAAATAAACCTTTCTGATAAGGTCACTTGTTGCTCAGCAGGTGATTCTTGTGCCCTCAGATGCACAATTCTGCTTTATACTTCCCGTAAGCATTAAAAAAAATAGCGAGAAAGCAAGGAGAGACTTGCATAGCTGCTGAAAATCTACTAGCTCCTCAATTATTCTGAAACTTTAAATATATTTGACATTTCCTTAGGTTACTAGGACCTCCATGCTTATCAGTCTATACACTGAGCTAGATTCTGTTAAGTCTTTAGGAAATTTGATCACTTCTTTCAGATGTTGTATAAATGAAAACTCAGATCTTGAAGCTATCTTATTAGGTTATTCTTCAACAGCATAGCAATAATAAAAAAGAAAAAGTCAAGGTGTGTAGCAGAAACATTGAGATACAAAGCCTATTCAATCAGCACAATTGGTTTAATTCTAATAAAGGGTAGTGATTAAACTGTGGAGGAGCTTTTGAATACCAAACACAACAGGAAGTTCTTTACTCTTGGATGTACTATTGTTGCTGGAAAATATCTTAGTCTTTCAAAAAATAACCTTAAATAACTATTCTCCCTGTTTATTATTTATGAACAATACTTGAGAAAATAAGTTTTTAAAATGTATAGTATAGATTGCCAGAGCTCTCCATTCTGAGAGATAAAGACATTTAGCTTGTGAACTGAAGAGGAAGATTCAAAATCCCCATTTAACAACTTGTTATGGCTACTCAGTATATGGATTTTAAAAACAACAAACAAAATTAACTCTCCTTTTCTTGAATATGTGCTCACATTTATTCATTGACTTAACTAGCGTAAAATAGAAGCAACTAATACAAATAGCTACTTAGACTACTGTACTGGGTATGATTTATGGACAGTTTGAAAAGAGATTAAAATAGGGAGACTATAGAAATAAATTTAAAAGGAATTTGTATATCAGGAGTACAAAGTGTACAATATGGAAAATGGAACCACTTGGCAGGATTCAGAAGTAAAAATCCCTACATTTTCTAGAGCTAAGTACTCTCTAAGCGAGTCGGTTTACAGCCAAAAAAATAGCAGTTGTTTAGCTAACTTCAGGAAGAAGTAAAAAATGTTTTTGATTGTTGTTTTTGGCTAAATAACCAGATATTTAATATTTAAAGAAGGATAGATATTAGCCTATATATTTTAATTGCTGAGTTATTTTCATAATTTCATCTTCATATAATTAATTTAACCTCCTGGATTCACATTTGTGAAGACAAAGATATCAAGTAAATTTGGAATTGCTCATTGTGAAATATAAGAGCCCAGACTGCTGCATTGATAAAAAGAATTACATTTTTAGTTTTTCGTAAGTCTGTTGACCAGATGTCCTTGAATTTAATTTATTAAAGCCAACATTCTTGAGGTTGCTAAATAATTTATAGAGGCATCATTGTAGAATTTTGCATTTGGTGACTTGCTGAATCATTTTTTATTGATACAGGGGTTTTAATTAAATATTTAAAGCTTCACTACAGTATATAACTGCTTCAGGAAAAAAAAAATTCTTGCAATCAACATGTTTGGAATATCATATCAATAATCACAACCCATTGTGTTGCTAATTCATAGTCACAGATATTTTGTCATTTTTCCAATGAAGTGTAAGTAATTTCTAAGTAGTAGTAACATGAACTGATAAAAAACAGACATGAATTTTAGTTTAATATCTTTATAACAGAGTAAATAAAAAAAATTGTAATGCTTTCTTTTCTGTAGAAGTCCCAGAAAAATAAAAAGGCATTGTATTCTTAAATTAACATAAACTGATATTGCTCTATTTTGGCTATTCTCTTGTTTTGTACATCTGGCTCACATAAACCATCTTATGGTTTTATGTGATGGGCTCATATAACTCCTTGTCAATGTTAACCACTCCATATATAGGGTTTGATTGTGGAATTATCTGAATTTTCAGAAACCTTGAAGGCTGGTTTGGATGGCTGCAGAAACAGAAAGAGGATCAAAACTGGTTTGTGAACATAGAGAATCTGAAATCTGAGTATATATCTTTTATTCAAAAACTTTCTGCTTTGGTTTGAAAGAAAAGCTCGTCCTGCTTTTCAACTTTACTATGGAAAGACTTTTGTCCTCAAATTATGAAACTGTCTATGGCAGCTGTAAATTTCTATAATCAACTGTAAGCAAAAGCTTAGAGAATAGAAGGGTGCTCTCAATAACATTCAATAATAAGAATAACTGATCATCTAAAAAAATAATTAAAACCAATTAATTATTTATTTACTAAGATTATCAAGTATGAATTTAATGTAAAAATTGGGCAACCTGCTGGGTTTGCTCAGAATAATTTTGGTTTTTAATCATGTTGATTCATTTTAAACATAATGGCAATGATAAATCTAAAAATTGTACAGCTCTAAATCTTAAGGTCACACAGATGCTTGAACTTTAATTTCTAGAATATTCTGCAAGTGAACACAATGGTTTTACGTGATATGTTATTCAACCAGCATGCCTGTTCATTTGGCCACATATTATGATGATGATAGTGTGGATTTTCTCAACATTTAGCAGCAACAACAACAACAAAAAATCTCTTCTTTTTCTGCAGAGGTTTGCTTAGGATTGTAGTTTCCATGGAAACTCCTAGAAATAGCAATTTCATTTCAACCTTTACAAACTCAGTGTGAGCCTTTTTCATCTAGACTTTTTTGTCTTAATAAACATCTTACATTCTAACTAGTTAGAATAACAAGATCATATTGATGTGAATTAGAATCTAATAAAATAATCTCTTCATTTTTAGGCTGAAATGAAAAATACTTATATCATTGTTCTTTTACTGCCAAAGTTTATGAAGCAACATGAGTTAAAATAATATTGTTTAAATTAATTATCACTATAAACAGCTTTGATTGCAGAAGTTTTGTACTGCGCTTTAGCTTAATATTTGATAGGATATGAGTCACACAGCAAAATTATATACCTAACAGAGCTATTAAAATAGCTGCAGCTGGGAGGTGTAACTCCATTGTGAATGAATGAGATAGTTAAAAAAAAAGAAATATCCTCTGTAAGGAAGCTTCTCAATGAAAATGCTGGTAAACAAGTCTGAGAAAAAAGGAAACAGATGCTAAGTGATAAGAATGTGCCTGTTCTGACAGGGAACACCACCAGTACACTTGTATGACAGGTTGAATGTGTGTGTCTGTGGGGGGAACTTATTCAGCTGTTTCCTTGCTACACTCAACAGTGAATCGGTAAAAAGATTTTGTTTTTCAGCTAGGAAATGACACTTTGATTCTGTGTTATAAAGGAAATGTCTATTTTGTTCTCTCATGTAAATTCCCTTTTAGGAATTCAAGATGGCTGAGGTGCAGCCAGGATTTGGAGAAATAATTTTTCAATGCTCAGATGTGTATTGTTGCAAAAACAACTGAGTAGCCACCAAGGATGGAACTCATACTAAACATTGTGGAGCTTGATTAACTTTCTGGGATCATTCTTTAGTGGCTAGAAGTGGTCAATACCAGTGAGCTAGAGCTGTGAGAAGTCTGTGCTGTTGATGACTCTTAGAATAAAGCCATCCAGGAAATTCTATTTCAGTCTGCAGGCTAGAGAGAACGTTCTGTCTAACAGTTATGTCAAATGGCAAAATAATATCCCATTATGTATTCTATGGAAAACATGAAGTAATTAATGAGAGAAGCTATATGAATATTAATCAAACTAATATTGCGGTTACCCAGATAGAAAATTAAGTACTTTTTTAATGGGCAATTTCAACTTTGTTATGACTGAGAGTTGAACTTAGATGAGATGGGAAGCAGCTGTTGAATATCTAGGTCTTTTAAAATACAAACATATATCTTAAATCTTCATGCAACATATGTATAGTCTTACTGTAGAAGACAGGTGTCACACTGGTTTTCCATTTTCCTGACTGGAGAACACATTGGAAACATAAGGTTCTATGTTGGTAGAACAGATCAAGCACTCCTTTTGAATAGCAAAACATTAACAGTTTTCATTTTAGCAACTGCTGATGCCCTGCTCAGTGAACTCTCTTGATGCTGATTATCTCACACATTATCCTTTGCTTTTGTCGCCTCTTAGAAGAATACTATAATGATGGTAGAAGTCTGGCAAAACTGAACATTCTTATGCTCCTTGAATTCTTTACTCTGTGTTCTATTGGCCTCATTCAGAGAATTAGGTAGTTTTCCAGGCAACAAAGAAATCGAGAGCAGTTGGACATGGACTTCATGATTTGAAAAGGGGATATGAATGGTTCACTTTGTAATCTCAGAAATGCATATGTGGTGAGTATCTGCAAAAAGTCATTACCTGTGAACTGGTTTATTTTACATAAAAAAGATCTTTTTTTGAATGGTGTACAAATGTTATCATTTACAGATTGGTTTTCAGATAGCCGTAAATTAATTACTGGATTTTTTTCCTGCCTTAGGTTACGTACAATCATTATATTTTGCATCTACATTATTCCTTCTTAAGAGACTTTAGGTTCTTCACTAAGATTTTTTAAATGCAGGATAGCTTACTCTTTTATCAGATCCTGAGTGCTCTATGGCCCCTGAACAAAATGATGCCAACTGATTTCCACCTTCTATGTTAAGTTTAGCACTAACATCAAGATTGTAGTTTAGTCTATGCTTGGGATTCATTGACAGAGTGTTCAAAATAAAGCATATGCAGTGTGAAAAACCGGGAGTCCAGAAAAGGAAGGAAATACTGAGAACTGTTTAAGGAAGCACTGCAAAGTCAGATACAACCTTTTATTTATTATTAGCTGTTTTAAAAGCTATAGATGGATCTTTGACCAATATTGATCTATATATTGCCTGGCTCAGCTGAATTTCTATAGAGAACACAATAACCCACAGACAGTAAAGATTAGCACTGAGTCAATTTTCCTGTAGTAGTAAAACAAATAGTCTAGATTTAGTATTAAACTGCCACAGTAAAATATTCTTGAATCTTACACTTCAATTGATAAAAATAATTTTCTTGTGAGGCTTGGGGATGGGGGAGATCAGCAGTTACAATTGTGGTACTCTGAGAAATACTTGTGTCTACCATTTTTTCTCTTTCTGCCTTTTCTCTCTTCTTGAGCGAAGTACTATACATCTGCTAACAGTGACACATCTGCAGTAAACTGAGAGTAGTATATCTCTTTCAAACACACATGGGTACAATTTAATTAAGATGATTCAAAATTTCAACCTGCTTTCTTCTCTGATGTTGTCCTTTACAGCTACAAGTTAGGGCATTTCTTTGTCATTTTTTATTTGATCAAAAAAAGAACTTTACCTACAGTTCCATAATAAAGTTTGAGTCCCGGAGGTACAAATTCAATCTCTTGTGTTAACAAGGCTATGGAGAAAAGACTACAAGGAAAATAACATCTGTTGAACAGTTCTTGGACAGCATTCATCTTGGAATGAAATGTTAAAGTCCTTCCTCAATATTGTTAGATTTTGTGCTCAAGGCAAAAGACCGGACAGTGACTTTACCTCAGAATCAGAGTAAGGATTAAAACAACATTGAACTTCAAGGCCCATGTGTGATTGAGTCCTTCTCTTGCCCCGATATTCAGGAAAACCAAGAGTGTTTATCATTTTTCAGACAATCCCACCAGAAGGAGTGGGAATACAAACTTCTTGTAAGCTGTTCTCCACAAATATGCTATTAGTTGCAATATAGAAGTGCTTGCAGAGAAATAAGAGGTGCCTTGATGGCCTTTGAGGAACAGTGAAGGCAATATTTACAGATCTCTGCACTACTTTTGCCTTCAGCAGATAATTGCATGGGGGGAAGAATGGAAAATATGATAAGGAGACACTTTTGGGCTTAGTGTGTTAGACTGGCTTACAATAGACATACTTTCTAAATATGTTCAAGGTGTGAGGGTTTATGGTGTACACTTTCTTTCAGAACCATAAACTAAGCTAAGCTGTACAAAATAGCACTTGTGGATCACTAAAACAAAGGCTTAACTGTATTCAAATGTAGCAACCGATTTTTATATTTCAACTTCTGGGCTTAGAGCAGGAATGATTAGAAGTGCATTACACTTTGAAAATGAGCTAGTACCAACTTCTCAGTCAAATTTTTCACTGCTGAAAATGTCACTTCTTGATAGTTTTTAAAGTTTTAAAAGTTTTAAAAATTTTAAAAGTTTTAAATGTTTTGAAAGTTTTGAAAGTTTTAAAGCTTTGAAATGAAATATATTTTCATGTGATTTTTAGCAACATATCTCTGAGTCTAGCAGAGCTAATGACAGAAAAAAAACCACCCTTTAGAAAAAGACAGCAGAAGTTCCTTGCAATAACTTTAACTGCAATAATATTGAATTAGTATTAGACTCCATGCATTTTTCAGCAAATAATTAATCCATTACATTTTAGCTCAACTGATGTTTATGTCAGATGCAGATTAGGTTGGACTGTAAAGCAGCATTTCAGGTGAGCAGGTCTCCTTGCTTTGGAGGAACAATATTTTGTACAGACAAGGAACTACTGTTATGAAGACATTTCCATTCCCACTGCTGGCATTTCCTGCAGCACAGAATTCCTACAAATAATTGCTTTGACTGTTATATAGTTTGCCACATCTGAATTATTTTTCTTTTAACAACAACAACAAAAAACGTTACTCCATTTGAATATGTGCCTGAGATGTGGACCAGATTTAAAAAAAAAAAGAAAAGAGAAAGCAAAAGTTTTTAAATGGTATCTAACCTTTCAAACATTTTTGTAGTGTTAATGGAATTCAGTATTTTATCTGCTTCACCTAAAATTGCCCTAGTTTGAGGTTAGCACAGTTAGACTCAGAAAGATGAGAATTTTCTGTCACTGAAAACCAGCACAAGTAGACTTCATTTTCCCCGTGACAGCTGTGACAGAAAATGTTTTAATGAGGGGTTATAACAACCCTGTGAACTGAGGGACCTGGAAAAAAAACATTCTTCCTCTTTTCTCTCAGGCAAAATGACAAGAAGTAAAAAACCAAAGGTGGCAGGATGACATACCTTCTGAGACTTTGGTTTGCAAACTTTATGCTTACTTTGATAAGAAAAAATAATTAAGATAACAGATTCACTGCTAAGGAGATTTTAAACTTCTGTATTTATATTAACTTCTAATACAGAGACACTAAACCTCTTTTGCGCTTGAGGTTAATTTAGAATCATGGCTTTGGAGGAACAGTTCAGTAGTCGTCTATAGAGTACCAATTTAGGTTAGAGAATTTTAGATAAAACATGCAATTATCTTAAAGTCTGATTTCACAACCTGTTCTGGGAGAAGAGATGGTGCTAACCCATCACTATCCTGTGATGTCAGATTGGTGTCTATAATGAATTCTTCTCAAGGTGCATTTGTCACATATTACAGTTCTCTTTCACTGATGATATATTTAGCAAGTGAACAGTTACTCCAAGAAGATTAATGCTATAGAAGTGGAACAAGGACAAAAAAAAGTGCTGATCAGGCAGAAATGTTGAGCATTTCGGAAGGGATTATAAATGTTGCAGACCTTTCTAATTTTTCTGTTAAAAGATATAACCCTGTTTTTAACTGAGTGGGATTATTCAGAGTAATAAATAAAATCTTCCACAGGAAATTTGCTATGAGCTTGTCCTTTCTGCAGCTTGGATTGCAAATTACATAGCTCGTCTTTTTCACCAGCTATGAAATGTTCTTTTCTATGTCCATTCGTGACTGAACCAGCCTGTAACATGACAGGTGGGCTTTGCCCAGGGATATTACCAAAATTCTCTAAGAAGTTCCTAGGAACACTAATGAAAATTGTCCTTCACATGAACAGCCTTATTGACACTGTCCCAGTTAAAGGCAACCAGTACAACCATAAGCACTGCTGCTATTTATACAGTCTGTTTTCCAAGCATATATGAAAATAACCTTTAGGTCAAAAATCTCTTTCAGTTTGTGGAGGACAAGGTTGGAAGTATAGCTTTTTTTTTTTTTTGGCAGGGCTTAATTTAGCTAGGTAACTGTAATGATATCTATTATATCCAGATGAACGCATCTTGACAGCTCATGAATGCTCAATAACATTGTAGGTACACAGCAAGAGATATATGGTATTTACAAGAAATAATAACTTCTTGTTCTTTGGAATATTTTTTTTTTTTACTTGTACCCTAAATGAAATTTGGAACAATGGTGTCCAGGGAGTTTATAGTTAAGAGTAAATTTTTCCCAAATTACCCATTTTATCCTCTTCTGTACCTGTTCATATGACATTTGAAGATTATATGCTCTCTTCAAATGAAATCAACATCCTTTCTTTTTTTCTAAATATCAAAAATATATCAAATACTCCAGGATCATCACAGATTGTATCCTTATATCCATCCATCCATGAAATGTCTTTTAAATAACTAAGGAGGCAGATACACTTTAGAAATAACTCTGTACTAATACCCCACTTTTCAACACCCTTCATTAGAATGCAGATCATGATACTCAGATGTTCACATACATATACAAAGATCCCTGAAAAACCCTATTCATTATCATCTGTGGTCTCTGAATTCATCACTTATGCAACAAAGAACCATGTTCACTTCTGAATTTCACATCACTATCAACTTACAGCCCCTTCAAAAAATCAGCAAGTACTTCAGAATAGTAAGGGCATAACCGCTACCTACTTTTAACAAGGAAAATGTAGGAGGTTGTGTCACCTACAGACCTAGAAAGTTTTAGGTAGAGAACAGCCTCCAAGAAGGTACTGTTAGCTACCACTGAATAACATTCATTCCCATTAGAATTGTAGTAATGTGGAGTTGAAGAAATTCACTGAAATAGTATTGTTACTCTCTTCTCTATACAGAAATGTAGTTTAGGTCTGGAAATTTCAATACAACCTTGACTTACAAATTGCCCCAATGATGATGGTGATGTCCCAATAGGAGCAACTGGGAAGGGAGATGATGGTCCAGTCAAGGAAAGAAGTCATGGACTGGGCTGGCAAGCAAAGGGTGTAGGGTGATATAGACAAAAGAAATCTCAAAATCTTCTTGACATGGTAGAAAGGGGTACATCCCAACTGCATGACAGGGTGCCTTTGAAGTGCTAGTAAAGTGCTGCATGCAGCATGGAGAACAAACAGGAGGAACTGGAGGTCTGCAAGCAGTTGCAGTGCTATGATCCCACTGGGATCAGAGGCTTGGTGGGATAGTTCACAAAACTGGAGAGCTGCCAAGGATGAATACAAGATCTTAAGGAAACAGAGGTTGGGAAAGTGAGTTGCCCGCTATATGAGAGTCTGGCTTGCTAAGACTCAATCTAATTCCACGTTAACATAGAAAACTGTAATGTTCCAATTAACTTGATTTTCCCTCTCCAAATTATGTGGAAAACTATTACACGTTCTGGAGACCCTGTGGGTCTGATCACAGGGGTTCTGTAGGACATATTACTATTGTAGTATTTGCACTAGTGGTTGACTAAGGCCTTCATTTATCACCCTAGCTATTTGAAAATACATGAATAGTGAAGAAAATATATGAGAGTATTAAATCCAGTTGAGTGTGTTATATTGTCATTAGAATACTGTGACTTTCTGTGTACTTCAGTAGCTGTGAAAAAGACCGTTACATAGTAGTTTTCATAGAATAATCAAGTAGTAAACGTCCACATACTTTCACATCTCCTCAGAAATCCTCTGTTGCTACATACTTTCCTGAGTGTATTCTGGCCATCTTTTCTAGATATAGGGAGTCCTGGTGAGCAGCAAGCTCTATATAAATGAACAGTGTACAGCAGCAGCAAAGAAAGCCAACAGGATGCTGGGTTACATCAACAAGGGCATCATCATCAGAAATAAAAATGTTGTTATCCTACTCAGTGTTTGTCAGACCACACCTGGAATACTGCATTCAGTTCTGTTCCCTGCTATACAAAAAATATGTGGACAGGCTGGAGATAATCCAGAGAAAGGCTACAAAGATGAACAAAGCCTGCCATATGAAGAAAGGTTAAAGAAAAGAAGGTTCAGGGGAGAACTTGTCACCATGTTTCAGTATTCAAAGGGTGGCTACAAAGAAGACAGACTCCCTTTTTGCAAGGAACCACATGGAAAAAATGAGGGGTAGTGCATACAAGTTACTCCTAGGGAGATTCCAGTTGGACACTAGAGGAAAATTATTCACCCTGTGAACAATTGGCCATTGGAATAGTCTCTCCAGAAAAGTGGCAGATTCCTCAGTACTGGACACTTTTAAGACTTGGCTGGACAGGGTGCTGGAATGCCTAATGGAATTCATGCTTTATCAAGAAAGGTTGGACCAGATAATCCGTGAGGTCCCTTCTAACCTGGTGTTCTATGATTCTATGATATACTTGCTAGTATATGATAAACAAGCTAAAACCAGCATATCACTAAACAGGTGTTGCTTACAAGTATCATGTTCACATCTGCTAAACCTCTGTGATTCCTTTCTTGTCTTTGTAATACACAGTTTACAGCACCTAAGAAACATAACCTGAACTTGCCCCCTGGTTTCCTGGAATTTGATATATTCTTGCACGTTGACATACTGATTAAATATTCCTATTATTCCTGTTTCAGCTAGCAAGCAGCTAGAGCAGTGACGGGGATGATCAACTTTGTCTTCATGTCCACAAGAAAATGCATGCTGATGGCTGTTAGCATGACCCAGAAATGTGGAAAACCCTGAAAGGATGTCCCTGAAAGATAAAAATCACTTCAATCAGGCAAATAAAGTCTTTACCAGATATGCTGTGGAGGAGCAGGCTTCTGTACTGCATTGTTTCTGATATTTCCAGCATTCTTCATACTGTCTAACTAAAATCCCTTTGACTCCCTATGTCTTCTTCATGTCCCTCTTCAGTGGTCCCTAACACCAGGTCTAGTCTCCCTTTCAATTCTCCTTTCTGTCCTGATAATGCTATTATTATTCTCAGACAAAAAAAAATCAACCTAACCTAGCTGCTAACCTAACAGATCTATGATTCTTTAACAAAAGCTCAATATTGCCTCAGATTCCTCTCCTGGCTACCTACAGCTAAAAAATACAGTAGAAAAATCCATGTGCTTCATATGTTTTCAAGTAGTTTTCCTCTACTTCAGAGTTTCCCTTGGGAACAGTATAAGCTTTGACCTTAGAAGATGTGATTGTAGTTGGAACAGCTCCATTAACAGAGTTGGAAGATGAGTATATTGCTGCAGTTACACTGCAGCACTGACCATGCAGATAAATAGTTTTGTGGATCTGCTAACATGACAGCTCAGATGGACAAGTTGGCCTTATTCATGGGTGATGAGTGATGCTGTTGTAGCCAGAGTTGTGTGAGATACCTAATCTTGGCTGTAATACAAAATCTGAAACAGGTTTTGGATTGGTTCTAGTGGTACAGTTTATTTATAAAGCAACGTAAAAAAAAAAATAAATCCTTCATTGACTCTTCAGTGTGTACAGATACTTAAAAGAATTACAAGCTATAACAACTTTCTTTGTAGTCAAGTAGCATTTCTGATTTTAACAATTGGATCATTGACTTGATGGAAGAGAAACAATTAATAAAACAACAAAATGTCAAATATTAAAAAGTATACCGATGGAGATTGAAAAGTAAAAAAAGAAAAAATGTCTAAAATTGACTTAGAAGAGGGAGTCTTTTTCCTTATTTCCTCCACCACTGCTGCTATTTGTGGGTTTGATCTGGATTTTTAGACTCAAGCCAAGAAAAAGTTGAAGTATCTGTTTACCTTTAGATATAAGATTAGCTTCATTAGAACTCTGCCTTCATTATCTGAAAATAATAATGAGATGCTAAAAAGTATATTTAAAGACTGTATTAGATTTAGGCCATAAATCTCTGGTATTTTCAAAAATCAAAGCTTGCAACAAGCAGTGTCTTGTCATAGAAGAAAAGACTTTTAAGCTCAATTTCCACAAGGTCATCCTATATAAAAAAATGTGTAGGAAAAACTGTAAGGCTGAGAGAAAAGAATAAGATGCTTAGGAGAAATATTAAATAGTTAAAACTTTTCAGCTTTGAAAACACTTAGTGAGAAAGGCTAGTTTTGTTTGGTTTGTGAAGGTTATGGAGAAGATGATTAGGGAATTTGCTCTGTATTTCTAACTATACACAGCTAAAATACAACCACCAAAGCTAATTCTTAGTAGGTTCAATGAACAAAGGAAATACTTTTTCTGTATAACACCAACTCCAAATGCATAAGCTCAGCCTATTAAACTAGAGTAAGATCATGAACTCCAGTACTGACATGCAGCTGTCTGCACTATTATAATTGATGGTCTTTTCCAGCTTTAGGTTGTCCCAGCTGGCACACAGATAATTCTTGCATGCTGTTCAGGACTTGCATTTTACATGGGCTGTGTCCCATATGTGGAATGAATTTTGACAGCCTAGCTAGGGTATACAGTGAATTACAGCATTTGAACTAAACCTTCAGGGCAAGAGAAAGGACTCTGAACTATGTTATTTACTGGTAACAGTACAACCATGGCGTAATGGCAACACTGATAACTGCTCCTTATGCTGCTTGTACCTCAGCTTTAGCCTAACTCTGGGGCTGTTGCAACAAGTTCTGTACAAAAACTGGAAGTTTTAGGATTCCCGAAGATACTGTTCTCAAAAGAAGATATACATGATGCTGTATGTGGTTTGATTCTAACTACCGTATACCCTATCCCAGCACAGATTTGTGTTTTGAAACATTTTGCCTACTCTTCTCGTCACACCACACCTGGGGAAAGCAATGAATACCTGCTGTTTTGTGTTTTAGGTCACTACTGTATTAAGTTTTGTATTGCACTACCCAACTGTCACCTCAGACATTTTGTACCAAGCTAACACAAGATTAGTTGTCTTAGTGTCATGGAGGCCTGCTTGGCTCCACAAGGCTAAATGTTATGTAGTAGGGATGTGACCAAGATACTCATGAGGCTAAGAGGACATAAGCCAAACCATGACACTTCAAGTGTCACTTCCGGAACTTTTTTATTTAGCAATTGGAACATATCCATAGAAACCAAATACTGCAGAGACCAGAAATAAATATGTGTTTAAGAAAGAATTAGATAAATACATGAGAAAAGCAATGGTTCAGATGCAACTTTCATTCTGGAATCCCCTAAACACATATCTGTTGGAAAAGGCAAGATATTTCAAAGGAAAGATTCCTCCCTGAAAATATTCCAGGTCCAATCTACTGTCAAGCGTCTCAGACACTGACAGAAACCTCTGATTTGACCTAAGAATATTAGGCATAAGAATTATCAAATGTCAAATACAAAAGCTATTTCTGACTTCTGACTTTTAGAATTCCCCTTTTTTTCTCACTTTTTGAATGTGTACAATTCACATGAACTTTGTATTTTTCTGTGTTACATTTGCTCATTCAAAAACTCTCTAATCAACTCACGCTTTAACTCCTTTGAACACATCTGTTTTCTGCCAACTAAATACTATAAACAGGTTGGGAGGGGCTTCTGGAGGTCATCTGATCCAACCCACCTGTTCAAGCAGAGGCACCTAGAGCTGGTTGAATAATGTCCAGAGAGGTTTTGAATATTTGCAATGTTAGGGAATGTACAACATCCTTGGGCAACCTGTGCAGCTGCTCAGTCACCGTCACAGTAAAAAGGAGTTTCATTATGTTCAGATGTAAACTCCTGTGTTTCAGCTAGTGCTCATTGCCTTTTATTCTTGAAGCTACTTCTTCAGAACTTGGCTGTACCTTCTTTACAGCCTCTTTTCAGATATTCATACACATTGGTGAGTTTCCCCTTGAGCCTTCTCTTCTCCAGACTAAGCAATTCCCTCTCTCAGTCTTTCCTCATATAAGAGATGCTGCTTAATTATTTTAGTCTCTTTCTGCTGACCTCTCTCCAGTAGCTCCATATCCCTCTGACACTGAGTAACTCAGAACTGTAAAGTTCTGTATCTTTTCTTTTCATGTTTGGGTTTTACCAGGAGCTCCATGTTCATCCACACAGGCCTCCTGATATTTTTGCCAGGCTTCCTGCTCATTAGGGTAGGCTGTTTTTAAGCTTGGAGGAGGCAATCCTTGAATATTAATAAGATTTCTTGAACTTCTTTTCTCTCCAGAGTCAATATTTCATGTTTATTTCATGGTCATGTTTATTTCATCCAACGTTTATTTCAATGCTAATTTCATCCATGTTTATTTAACCCATCGGATGGTCCATGCTTATTTCATGATCCTGTAAACATATCTCTCTTCCATGATTTTTGAAATGGCATTATATTTTTTAATAATAGCTTTAATTGTTTTTTCTGATTAACAGGTAAATAAGTACTAAAGGAACATTGCCTATATAAAACTTAAATTTTATTAAAACATGCTCTTTCTCCTGTTTTTTTGCACTGTATACATGTTAAAGAGAGACTCAGTGATTCAGACAGAACTAATTAGTAGTTTAATATCACATAAAATTCAGTAGAGAGACTTTAAATTTACACCACTGTACATGAGATCAGAATTTGGCTTTTGGTATTTGTCATAAATAGCAACTCAAATGGCAGTCTTATGCCAACTTAATGGAAAGATAAAAAGCATTCATTCCAGTCCATGATTTCAATACTAGGGCAGTGAACGGGGAAAGGTCATCACAATTAAGGCATAATGTAAAAATGAAACTGTGAGCAAGTGTTTGTGCTTCTTCTCTATCTCAAGATTTATGTGATTGACTCTTTATTGGAGACCTAGGGTTTCATTTCACAGCTTGGGCAGACAGGCTATTAGATCTCAAATGAACAGGGAGAGAATAGCAACACTTTGTGTGTATGCAATAGAGAATTAAAATATTTTTTGAGCTCCTGTGATGATTACTTAAAGAAAAAAAACGTTTAAAATACAGAAAGTCAAGATATTGTTTGGAATAAGAGCTGTGTATTAGCTTATTGTAGCAAACCAGACAAAACTAAGTCATTACGTTAACACAGGTCCACTGCATCACATATGGGCGTTATCTGAATGTATAGATAGGTAGGGAACACTGGCATTTCACTAAACTGATGGTCTTTTCTTGCTGTCCTCAATTTTTTGGCTATAAAATATCTGCAGAATATAAAATTTTATTGTGGCTTTAAAGCTTCCTTGTATAACTCTGAATCATAGAAGGACCAGTTAGGTTGGAAACACCTTTAAGACCATCAAGTCCAACCTTTATCCCAGGACTGCCAAGTCCATCGCTAAAGCATATACTAAGGGCCTTATTTAGATAGTTTTGAACACTTGCAGGGGTGGTGATTGTTTAGTTATACTTGATAAATAATGCAAGGCTGGATCACAGGAGGTCATATGTTTGCCAAAAGTGTGAGACGGGGCGCCTTCAAATACAGCTGCCTACATCTTATACTCCAAAGCTCTTCTAGGTAGAGTATATTGCTAGACAAACTGGCGCCTCCCTGGATTGCTTGCATATCTATCCATGTTGGCAGGAAAATAATTTCTTTTTACAGAATAAAGACTGCCTTTGCAACTATGTTGATTGCACTATACAATAAAAGCATAGGGGAGAAGTTAATAACATCCCATGGTCACATACTGTGACATCCTAAAAGTTTTTTCTTTGCCCCCTTTCTTTTTTTTTTCCCCTGGAAGTAGTTGATTTCATTTGTAGGGAGCTTTACTGTGAGACATAATACATGCTCTTTTAGAATGATTCTTCCCAGTTTATGATAGAAGAAAAATACTAGCAGTTCCAGACTACATCTGTTGTAATGTAATGACACCCTCTCAAATCAGGGGCCTAGGGCAAATGGCTTATTTTTCTTGCTTCTTTCATATGTAAGTAACTTCTTTCAGCTCAGTAACTGAGCTTCTGGGCTTTTACTTTTTATGTTCTTCATTCTGTTTCTTATACTTTTATTTTCTCCTAGCATATTCTGAGGCCAATAGCATAACAGCACCCAGAAACGTAATGAGCAAACTTCTCAGCTTTGCATTTGCTGAACTGCAGTTGGGGATGCTCAACAGAATATTAAACTGAAGAGTTATGATTCCACTATATCATCTCCACTCTTCAGATGAGACACACACACACAAAAAAAGGCCTGTCAGCGTGGCAACGGAACAGTAGGTGGATAAGCATAGATAGATGATAGTGTGCAGCTGAAATCTAAATCCATCAATCAAATAAAATTAAACCCATAGTCAGCACCTTATACTATAATCCCTGTGAAGAGATAATCAAATTGTTTGCTTCAGGTGGGAAGAAGGCAAGTGTGCTTAAACAATCTCATGTTATTGATCCAGTGCAATTCTGAAAACAGCCCCTGCAGTGTAATCTCTACAGCTTGATAGATTACTTTAGTAGATACACTCAGACCAGTGAGATTACCTTCTGCATCAGTTAAGTAACAGAAGTAAAAAATAAATTGACAGCATACTTTAAAGAAAGAAAATCACAGACTGGAAAATACAAAAATAGTATGTGTATGTCTTCCACTACTTTGAATGCAGCAAGTTCACACATTTGAGTAGAACAATGCTATACAGATGTGGAAACTGAGGCCCAAAGATCTTCATTGGGTCATGTAGCCTCATGGAATACCTGCATAGAAAAACTGAACTGACTTGCTCAAAGGCCAAGGTATATAGACAATTCTTCTGCCAGTAAATCCCTTACTAAAAAGAACAAGGAAGTTACAAGATGGTACAGGAACTTCTGGTCATTTTGAAATAATATTAGTAAGCAAAAATCTTTACTACTTTCTTTCATGTTCAGGTCAAAGCATCAATAAACTGAGCTTATAAGAAATTCAGCAACTAAAAACATGTGTAGACACTGTCACATCTCTAGGTTAAAATATGAATTGCAAGTAGACTGGGAAAAATGATGCTACATGCAGTTCTGCTGAGTTACCCCGCTATATGAATGGTGTAATTTGACAGAGCTTGGGTAATTTTTTGTAGAGCTCTGCTGCTTTATATAAGATGAAGAATTTCAACTTCACTGACTTTATATTTTATTTATTCACTGATTTAATTTATACCAGAAAGTTCATGGCACACTGGACTTCGAAATTTTAAACTCTTTAATAAAAGTTACTCACTTTCCTGTACTGTGCATTTGCAAACATGGAGAACAGTAGTTAAAGATTTTTCCTATTGTAGTTACTTTATGTAAGCATTTATTGTATGTGGCAATATCATGAAGAGATAAATGTGTAAAATTTAATTTGGCCACTCATGACTGTAATGGAAAGAATACCTGAAGTCAACTGTTTCTTTCAGCTTCATAAATAACTGGACTTTAGTTTTAATCTGAACAGAATATGACTTCTCATGCTTTCCGTTTTACCCCTTCTTATTTAAGAGACAGCAGAGACTTGATGACCCTCCTTTTAAATTAGACCAGAGCTGTGCTTGTTTTGAGTTCTCTAAAACATAAGCAAAAAGCCCTACAGATAATATCAGCTTTGATATCAAAGGTCAAAGTCATAGAAGTCAGTGATGTTCAAGCTGCGGCAGAAAGACGCTGGCTATTAGTAAACACTGAAACAGATGAAACTGAAAGGTAAGTGAGACATTAAAGAATTTTAAAATGGCCCAGTAACCTTCATGAAATTCTTAAAACTGTTGCCATATTTTTCAAATCCCATATCCTTCCACCTTCCTATTTTTCTTTTCTAATATTGATTTCAAAGAGACTGGTATGTCTCTCCAAGATGAAGGGGACCTATAAGTCCAACAGCTTTATTAGTACTATTATTATGTGGCAAACTCATCATCACACTTATGCCACTCTGTAGGCTGCCTCCCTGTGGGCCTGATCTGAGGGAAAACAGGAATTCTGTGCAGTGAGTCCTGAGGAGGTACTAGATCCAGATCTTTGGCTAAACAATCAAATTTTGAAACTAATTAGAGAAAACTGTTGGAGATGTGAGATAAATGTCAGAGGAGGTACTCAGTGCAAGGTGAGGCAGTGAAAGGAATTTGTCTCCCTTCTGTGCAGAAAGCCTGAGAGCTGGGCACAGGAGGATACTGTTGCAGACACTTGGCAAATGCAGACCATGGGGACACAGAAAACCCTAAGAGTAGCCGTGGTCAGGCAATACACTTCCTGATGGTATTTTTTTCTCTCTGCCCTGCGCAGTCTTGCTGATACTGAGGAACAGTCTAAGCATTCATCCTGTATTTCGCAAGTAGATGCTTGTGAGGAGTTTCCTTGAGATGCGCATTCTGGAGATGGGCACTGAAGATTTGTATTACTGTAAATAATGTTTATGCTGCCATTTTACTTGCTGTTCTATGCAGTCCCAAGCTCTCTCCATTTCTGCCTCTTTTTCAAACACTTCCAGCATTTATTAAGCCATATATCTTGCTCTAAAGCCTGCACATTAAACAATTTACTCTGTAAAGTTATATTTGTCTTTTATATTTGGCAGAATAACTCAGGATGAACCTACATGGTAAAGGTACAGAATAAGACCACAATCTCATGGAAAAAACAAAGCTTTCCTGTTGGTTTTTGCTTTCACATAGATGAAAGTTAAGTGAATTGAGAGATCAGTTTAACCTTTGAAAGTGCAGTAGTCAGAATAGGCGGAGTAAAAGACTGTGAATGAAACATTCATGTGTGTGAGGTTTCATAGTAGCACTGATGGCCCAGAGTCCTGTCCTTGATTCTTTTGCAAATATACCAACAGGTTTTGCAGATTAATGCAGGTTTTTTCTGTCTTAGACAATAACTTTCTCCAGGCAGTGATCAATCATGTCTTCAAGTTCAGATCTTCCATGAAATGTCCTATCAAACATATTAGACAGGATTATTACCCAATTTTAATTTCTTTTAAAAGAGAAAATCAATTATTCCTGCTTATTGAGGACTTTTTGTCAATACAGTTTTTTAGAAGCCATGATAAAATCTGGAATATACCTCTGTAATTGAATATGATCAGGTTGATAGTTTTAACTGAGAAATTTCTGCCAGTTTTGGTGGTGAGAACTGCTTGAAAATTACTCATATGGCATGCCAATGTATAGTAATATTAATGAGTTACTAAAGCTGCCAGCTAAGCTTTCATGCAGGAGGAAAAGAGTGTTAAGTTTCTCTTCAGGATTTCAAAGACTCTCACTCAAATCTGTCATAATGGAATATAAGACTGGATCGACCATTTTGTTGATCCCATTTAACTTTATTTTTTTCTCTCTTTAGTATGTTTTAGCTGGCCTGTGGTGCTCTGTAGCTTATTGAACTATAATAATCTTATATAACATGCTTACTCTTGCAAAATACTGAACCGTATAAAAATAGCCTTACCTTGAATTGCTGAATACAAGGTTACAGAAGTTGTTAAATGTGGAATAATTATTCTACCACAGAATCATCAGTGGCCACATGTGCTTCATATAAGTGAATGGCAAGATATAAATTCACTGTGCTAAGAAAAAGTCTCTAATGAGCACTTAAAATTTTAATACCTGAACTGAAAATGTGCAGTACACGTCACTTAAGGACAAAACTTGGTATCAAGAAAGTCTTCAAAAGAAAAGATGAGAACATGTGAAATAATTGGCTAATTCCCTGACAAGCTTCAATACATGACTATGAAGAGGGAGAAGGAAGTGCCCCCCTTCCCTTAAACTTGTGCTATTACAACAGCCCATGGAGGATTGTAACTTGGTCGTACAACCCCACAAGCAGTTTGTCTTCAGGAGATTCATTATTTAATAGAGAGGAAGTGAGAAGGTATGTATGAAAAATTAGAAGGAGCACAAAAGATGTGATGATTCAACAAAACTAAACTCACAGCTTTGCCTGTTTACAGGCAAAGACTCTGTTCTTTATTTAATCACAATCTGCACAGCACGCTAACATATGGGCTAGGGGTGAGGGGGGCATCATTTGGCGTCTACTGACTCATTTGATATATAGCACATTTTTCCTATCTTCTCAATACATATGATGTTGAAAATTATTTGAAAATTAATGAGGAGAAAACTGACCTTTTTTTTTTTTCTTTTTTTTTTTTTTTTTAGTGCAGTGCACCTGCACCTGACTGGGGGGAAGAAAAGTGGAAAATAACTGCAAAAACTCTTAAGGGCACATTTTCATCCTGGTAATCAGAAAGGAATATTATTAATCAATTACACTTGATGCTAGCACGCACTAGTGTTATAGAAAACAAGAAAAAGAAAAGACTTGGACAGATGAGCAAATCTTCTAAGCACATTTCTGATTCATTTTGACCAGTGTCACTGCACTGAATTAGAGCAGATTCAGGCTGTGAAAACTGCCTGACCCATTTTGTCAATCTGCAGAAAGTCCAGTTCATCTCGAAAGTGAATGGAATTTTGGAATGGAACTAGATTTAAAATGTTGTAAAGAAAAAAAATTTTAAAAAATTACACAAATACAAATATTTAGAAAAAAAAACCCTGCAAAACCTGCTATTTTCTTCCTATTTTCTAATAAATCCAAAAAGCTGATAGCATTTTTTCATTATTTTAAAATAGTTTTTCTAGTGAAATATCAGCAAAAACATTTTTGAAGTCTTAAGTCAAGACAAGTTTCCACTAATACCGTCATGACACTGAAAATGCAATTTAATCTGGTAAAAGCTGTTCATTGCCTGTACATTAGCCTCGGAATGAAAAGTGATGTTCAAAGTACACATAGAAAATATGAATAAAGGACAATTCTTTCAAACTAGACATCTGTTTTCTTTTTAATATTTTGTTCTTCTATACATAATTTCAAAAAGCAGTATTTGCTCTATGGTGTACATGTATCACAGAAAGAAGGAGCAGAGATGAAAAAATATTATAATCAGCCATTATGTTAACAAACTTAAAATAGAGCTATACAAAACCAGAACTATTTCTAGTATTTTGAGTAGCTTGCATTTTAAGAAAAACATATGGTGAATCAAAAGTATCATTTTGCACTTGCCATTAGTAATCAATAATTCAAAGCTTAACAAAGAGGACACATTAAGGCTAGTCCACCTATGGTACACTGTACGACATGTACAACCTCTAGTTCCTCATATAACCCTTCCACTTTCTTTAATATGGTACATTTTCTAGGGATGTTTATTCCATACGATTTTATCATCAAGTTGTTGATCTGATCTTTAGCCCAGTTTCTTTCAAAGTATTTTTTATATTATTTCTTGTTAAGTGTACTAGCCACCTTAAATAATTTCTTTCTCACCCCAAGATTTTAGTATTTATAGACTATTTTTATATACATCTGTATCTTTTAGCTGAAATAAATAAGAAAAAATGTATATGGGGTATTTGTTATTAAATGTGACTACAATTTTCATAAATGTGGATGGACTTGAGGTCAGCCTACATAAAATAAGATTAGATCTACATAGTATAAATTGGCATCTGATAGTTACACTTTTGTGAACTAAAGCAAGGTAGAAAATAAAATTTGCATTTAAAATATACAACATATTTAATATTTCAAAAGTTTTTGATTTCTTGCTTTTGTTCAACCTTTTGCTTGTGGTATCACCTAAAGAGAGAAATAGCAGTGGGCTGGTTTTGGCTAGGATAGAGTTAATTTTCTGCATAGTAGCTTGTATGGGGCTAGGTTTTGGATTTATGCTGCAAACAGTATTGTAACAGACCAATGTTTTAGTTACTGCTGAGTAGTTCTTGCACAGAGCCAAGGCCTTTTCTGCCTCTCACACCACCCCACTAGCAAGCAGGCGGAGGAAGCACAAGAAGTTGGGAAGGGACACAGCTGGGAAAACTGATCCCAGCTGACCCAGAGGATATCCCACACCATATGGCCTCATGCTCAGAATATGAAAGCTGGGGGAAGAAGAAGAAAGGAGGGGACAATAGAAGTGATGGTGTTTGTCTTCTTAAGTCACCCTTATGCGTCATGGACCCCTGCTCACTTGGACACGGCTGAACACCTGCCTGCCCATGGGAAGCAGTGAATGAATTCCTTATTTTGCTTTGTTTGATTTTGCTTTATCTATTAAATTGTCTTTATTCCAACCCATAAGTCTTCTTTCCCTCATCCCAGTGGGAAAGTGTTAGGGAGTGGCTGTGTGGGGCTGAGATGCCTCTCCTTGGTTAAACTATGACAAGCAAAATAGCAACGGGCAATTATTGGGATGGAGGATCCAGACTAACACTGACATTCCAAGACAATCTCAAGAGGAGTACAAATCTTGATTTTCTACACTACAACACCTATTTTCAGTCCAACAATCCATTTTTAGTGTGAGGATCTTTTTGGATCAGAAATCAGAAAATCTGGTTTCAGCTAGGAACATTTTTCAGAAAAGTGTTGGGTTTTTGTCCGTTTTGTTTCATTTGTTTAGTTTTTCAAATCCAAGGGTTTGTTGGTTATTTTGATTTGTTTTTTTTTGCTGTTGTTGTTGTTTTTGTAGGTTGGTTTGATTTGTTTATTTTTTGTTGTGACATTGATATCTTCCAGGTAAAATATTTCTAAAAAACGTTTCTGTTTACTTGAAAAATTCTTCCCCAGATTTAGTTCTTCTGTTTCTGGGGAATCATGAAAAAGTATGTATAGCCTTCTACTGAAAAGAACGGTATTTTCCAAGGATGCATTGTGATGTCTTAAAGAGTACATCTGAGGCTGCCTGCTTTTGTCAGCATTGGCCACTTAAAGAAAGTGAAAGCAGAAACAGTATAATCTGCCAGAGAATATTGTGAGTGGCAACACATGTCAAAGACGTGACAAATATGGAAGAAATCTCGGCAATCCAGAACAACATTTTTACATAATCATCTCACTTTGATAAGTTAAAATCTTTGAGTCTGGATTATATTTCTTGAAATTTACTTTATTTCATTACTGAGTGCTGCATCTTTTATTCTTTTGGAGTAATAAAGCTCTAGATTTCCAAATTCAATTATTTAATTGCTAAGTCTAGCATATGACAGATATAACTTTATGAAAATAGATGGCATGCAATTATTCAGGCAATGTCTGCTCATTATAATCTTCTTGAAAATGCAGACAGAAAGTCCTTACAAATTTGTTATAGTGTGCTTCAGAAAAACAGCGTTTTCTCTCCTGCTCCCCATCAGTACTGTAAGTTCAGGGGTGTTCAATTTTCTCACCTGCACCTGAAGTAAAGTGCAGAGACCAATGTCTTTTACACCTTGCACATACAGAGCATTGAGAAGGCATTCAAGTAATTAAAATCAAACCAGTAAACAAGCAAACAAATAAGCAAACAAAAAGACACTGCATCTAAGTGTGACTAGATTAGGTCTCCAGTTGTCCTGAAAACAGTTTTCAAAGGTGTTTTGTCTGAGGACACTGAAAAGAAGAATCCATCAGCCACTGCTAAAAATACTTGCTTCTCAGTGAAATCAGTTGCCCAGTGGTCAATATATGGTAAATCAGGACAAGACTGTTTCCTTCCACTTTCTCCCCACCTTATTTAGGCACAGGAAAAAGACAGGTGCATCCTATCTTGCTGCTGTCACCTTGCTGTCAGGTGCATCCTGCTCCATACATGCATACACAGGAAAAGACAGGATGGAATTTTGCAAAGCCTGCTAACTATGCCTGAAAGAAACTACAGAACTCGTGTATAATGTCAGCATGGTAAGGAACTGACCCCATGGGATGAGCTGCAGTCTAGCTTAGCTGTACTTAATGAAAGACATCTCTTCTTCTGCACTTTTGGCCAGGCTTTTTGGGGCACATTGTCCAAAGCAAATAAACTCGTAAATGCTGTAATGCTGTCAATCACTAGCAAAATAAAACACACAAAAAAGCTACCTTTGGATTTTTCTTAAAGCATCAGTTCAAATAGAAAAATTGGGAAGACATGCAAATGTAGCTGTCAGTCACAAGACATGAGGACTCTAGCCTCATCTTCCTTTTACTTCTGAGATGCTTGTGTGTTGTATGATTCCACCCAAACTAATGGCAGTCATCTTTAATGGGACAAAAGACTTCAAGAAAAACAGAGACTGCAAAAACTGCTTTCAGTGACTGAGAATGAACACAGAAGTATGTCTGGCAACATTCCAGAAATGCTTGTGCTCAAGTGGAACTGGAGGAAAGCCAAGAAATATGGTGGCTTTGTTATGAATGCAAATATTATCACACAGCTCTCAACATAACACGGTAAAAGATAAATCCATACTCAAGGGAGCAAAGACATCATCCAATTGCACGAATGCCATGATTCTGTCCAGTTTCTCAAGCCAAAGCTAGAAAGCAGAAACTACTGCATGACTGTGAATGGATTTAAAAACACAATAATAAAAAAAGCCCAAAACCACAAACAAAAATCTCACTAGGTTTTATATCTCAGCTATTTTTTACCACAGCTTTGGCCTGCAAAATGTCCATCTGCACCAACCTTAACAAGCACAGTTAAGCCAAATAGTTAGTGCTGAACATTTCAGGCAATCACCTGTATTAAGCTCTCATTTTTTGCTCAGCACTTTAAAATTGGGTAAAATGTTCTTCCAGTTCATAGCCTGTGTACTCAGCATGTTTCAGGATGGACTACCAGCACTAAATCTTGGTGAAACTACTACTGACAAACCCTAAGAACAAATAATACATTTTCTCTGCTTTTTAATATATGTGACTATATTAATGTATTTCTGATAGCAGCTACTCTCTTCATCCAGGTTCAAGGTGCCATTAATAATGGAATCAGTAAAGACTGAACCCAAACAACTGAGAGCAGAATTGCTCCAAATTGCCTTAGTCTCAGATTGAACCAGACTCACTAATCATTTATGTTACAGTCAGGTGGCTCTGTTTCTTAGAACTGCAATCAGAAAACTATTGACCAGCAACAATGCAGGTTTCAGTTCATATTACTGAAATGAATAACCCCTGCAGTAAAGTGGGGCTTTTTTCATAAATTTCAGATGATTCACTGAAGTAAGAATCCTGAACTTGAAGATGAGAAGCTTAGGCATGGAGATGTTAAGTAAGCTGTGAGAATTAGCTGTCCTTCAGCTTTCCAAAAACCTTTTTTTCAGTAGTAAGTTATACAGAATA
Organism: Coracopsis vasa; assembly: GCA_026283785.1. Lineage (NCBI taxonomy): Eukaryota > Metazoa > Chordata > Aves > Psittaciformes > Psittacidae > Coracopsis > Coracopsis vasa. Next base: position 47,346 of record JANHGB010055653.1, read on the forward strand.
TATGTCTTGCTTTATGGAATCAGTAGTTATCTAAGTGACTTAAATTCCTAGGCTTCTTTTCTGCTAATATTCTTTCTCTTGCATGGGATGTATCACAGAAAGGGCACATACATGCAGTACCAATTTGCTGCTTTTAACTCCTCTACAGTAAACCACCTTGTGGAGATCATCCTAGTTTCTGTTTATTTGCCTGTTTGTTTCTTTTTAAGCTCGTCAGGAAGTCATTCCCAAACACATAAATTTTATACGGTCAAAGGAAGGTGAGATGAATCCAATGATTACTCTATTTTCCATTCATGAAATCAAAAACTTTCTCCACTTTTTCTTTTTTTTCTTTCTGTTTTATTTTATTTTTATGATTCCTTTCAAATCAAGAAGTAAGGCACATTCCCTAAATTTAAAACTATGTAGTACTCAATGTAATAGGACACAACTTCAATATGTCTCTCCTCCTGCATAACAATTTGAAAATTATAAAAATAATTTATGAGGAAAAAAATATACACCAAAATGAATAAAGATAAAAAAAAATCTTAAGGCATAAGACAGTTGTTTTCAAGTGTCACTAATCTGTTCATATTGCAAGGCACTACCCTTGGTGCAGAGTCTTTGTCAGAAATTCTAAAGTGGAGATGCTGCAAGTTGTTATTTCATTCTACACTGTAAGTTACTTCTATGGTGATTTAGTAGTTACCTAGGAAACAGATTTAGGAAGGAAATATTCGTGACTATGTAAGGACTGATTTGGATTTTTGGTTTTGGGATGGGTTTTTTTTCCAAATTTTCAAAGGTTGCAAGCAACTTTATGTTGCTAAATGTTAAAGAATTTACAAAATCACTTCTAACCTTTCTTATTAGTTTAGCTAAATTATGGTATACTAAACCTGACAATTCATAAGAAGAGAAAAAAATTTTTTAAAGGCTGAATAAACTGTACAATTATGCACAGATATTGAGATGCTCTTCCAATGACACTGATTTATTCTTGGATGAATATTCATATCATCACAAATTTCCTTACAGCTTTCACTGATCTATTAATAAAAATCAGGGATTCCTATTATAAACACACTCACAAAGTAAGAGATATCTTGTATTCAGCTTTCCACCTCTGTCACATTAAATTCTGGTGATTTCAACACACCTATTTTGACCACAGCAAGCATGTTCTTTAAATGATAACGTCTGTTGATAAATGTCTTCTCAAAGACATTTACACATTATCTTGATCTAATATAGAACTTATTCCCACTCTACATCATTCAGATGAACTAAAATTCTTATGTTATCACAAACTGTTCTAACAATTAATAAGATATTGGGCATGAAAATTTCAGAGGAGAAATACGTAATATCTTTTAGCTGTAAAAGATGTTTACATTTTTTTAAGCTAAAAACACACATTAATTCATCAAAATTTTGCAATGAAAGAAATAACAGATCTGTTAGCATTAGGAAAAGTAAAACATGCTATCCTATTAATTTATAGTAAGAATTTTAGTACCTAATAATGGCTGAGTTCAAAAAAAACATTTTCTTTATAAATTTCTTGACTCTGCTTGGTTATGTACATTCATAAACTCAGTACCTGCAATC
>JANHGB010055657.1:0-14867 GCA_026283785.1 Coracopsis vasa
AGTGATAAAGAATGAAACAGTATTTTAAGTGAAATTTGAACCACTCTTTTAACAGCAAGAGCTTGCCTTCATTTCTCTGTACCTCTTTATAAAGTAATCACAATTCTAAGATTCATGTTCCTTACTATATTTATTTCATTCTAGCATTCTTAGGTACAGGTATGCAAACAATTACCCAAAATAAATATAGACTTCCTGCCACAATAAGAAATTATACTCCTGAAAATAAGTCCTTTTATTGCACAAACTTTCTGAACACCTATCTTCTATATTGACTGGCATGTTCAATAGCTACACCAATAAATTCAACACCAGAAATGAAAATACTTCAAATTTGTATAAAACCAAAAAGTCTGGTAACATTTGCTTTTTGTGTTTCAGTAGCTCTGAAGAAACCACTTGCAGCAGCCACAAAGCCATCGCACTTCGCTTACAGCAATCAGAATTGTCAGTTTCCCTCAGATTTTATGTTTGTACAATGAAAGGTACAAAACTGCTGGGTTTACACTTCTCCTGCGCTGCCTTTTCCTGTGCTTGGGAGCAGTCATTGCAAGTGATGCAAAAGGTTAAATCCACCCACATCACAGAAACCAACTCATCCAGAGAGGTGGCAGAGGACCAACAGTCACACTCGAAGCCAGATGTAAGACCATTTCCTTCCTTGTTATACACCCCAGGCACTGCAATTGCTTCGATTTCCGTTTGGGCCAGGGCTGGACTATCCCCCTGCTAACCACAAAGCACATGCCTACTCCACCTCCTTTACATGTGATTGTTCCAGTTCTCAAAATGCGAGCTGCATACACAAGCATTACTTCTAGAGGAACTAGATGTGCTAATCATCCTTAAGACCATGTTATTGCAATAACTGAATAGACAAATACCTTTTCTTAAGGAAAAAAGGACACACTGTTCACAGCTACAGTGGATCCAAGCTAACACTCTGAAAAGCTCACTATTAGTTTTCTATTTGCATAACTTCAGCTCAAGAACTTCTAATCACCGTCCATTTGGCCAGGGCTGTACAAAGAGAATAAAAATCCCATGTCCCAGTTTGTCACATTTGCACTAAGGAAAACAAAAAATTAAATCTGATTGTTAAATCTGGATCCTTATACTCAAAAGCTGATGGACTGGATCAGAATCTGTTCTTTTTACAACACAGAAAGACAAAAAAGCCTCAAACATAACACTATAACATATAGCATTATGACAGTATATGGTATTTTAAAGTTCAGCTTCCTTAAGTAGCCAAAAAATCTGAAAAGCAACAACTATGGGAGAGACCAATGTCAAACACGGCAGGGTGAGCTCAGGATAAAAATGTATTAAGAAACAGAATCTTGACTGTGATAGAACAAACTGGCCTTTAGACCTACTGTCTGTTATGGGAGATGATGCTTCCATACTCAGCCATTCCAATTGCTATAGAAATTACTGAGCTCTCCTGAAAACCAGGCCCAGTACTTGTATCACTAAAAGCTGAGACCAGAAAAGGAAGTTCTTTTCCAAATAATAAACAGAATGCACTTCACTTATGCTTATACACAATTTTTAAACCAATGAAAAACTATTCAGTGCCAAGTTGCAAGAGACAAATGGTTTTTCCTATATATAAAGCTATCATACAGAGCTGCACTGCAGTAAAAATATGTCTGAAATCAGTAATTTTTATGACACCAAAAGCCACAGTAAAAATATTTCCCTTTTTTTGTGGCATCAGCACTTTGATTTCAAATTCAAAGAAAGAAAATGACAGGAAGTTAAGGGTGTATCTGCTCTGCGCTCTCACAGAGGAACAACTGAAAAATAAACATCGCTAAATTGGTTGAAAAGTTGTGTGTGGAGTAGGCTTTTTGTTTTGAAAGGGAAAAGAAAAAGTTAGGGCTACTTCAGTATCTCACATATCATTTTAGAACAAAAACTGGGTTTTGTCCCTCATCTGTTAGGCAAAAGTTTCCTTAAGCTATCAAAGGCACTGGGAGAAGCCCAAAGCTAGCATGTCAGCAGGATAAATATGGAAGATCAAACAAGAATAAGTGGAGCATTCAGAAACTAGAAGTTATTAGTTGGTTCCATCCACGTCCCCACACTAACAACCAAGTCCGGATTTCACTTTAATTTCTCAACCCTATCTTACAAAGTGATTTTCAGAAGTACTGAGGATACATAAATGGTGGTAATAGTTTAGAAAACAAATTCCCTGTTTCTGAAGTCCTAAACCTTGACAGTTTCCCTCTACGCTTGGCATTACCCATCCATTTCTTACCTCAAATGTCTTAAGAAGAATGCTTTTTAGGATGCAAACATGTTGCATTCCATACTGGTATGCTTCATTACTTAAAATGGAACAAATTCCAACTCAAATCAGAGATGAGCTGTTCCCTCCCTGCTTAATTTCAATGTCCATCAAAACCTTATGCTTTTTCTGCCATACAAGTACCAATCATGCTGTGGGACTGCATTCAACATGAACTTCCTGGAATAAAGCCAAACTTACTCTACTCCCAAGCTGCTTTTATGCTATATTATAATGTTTCTGTTACATTTAAATATTACCATATATTATGAACCACAATCAAGCCTTGTTTAAGCATGCAAATTATCAAACAATATACAAACTCAATAAAACCCAAATCATTTAACACTCTTTCCCTAATAGTATACCTTTAAACTCATGCAAAACTGCTAACACACAAAGCAAAATCCGTATACATTTCTGAATGACTACAAACCTGTTTCTAAATTCAAAACTATCTGACCTTGAGATGCCTTTACATAAAGCCTCACTAGGAAGTTCTAATTGTGCTTTGAGTTCACAGATGTGGGTAAGCCATTTCTCATTAAACTTCCTAGAACTCCACGAACCCCTTTGACATGCATTTTCAAATGTAAATATAAACACTGATTAGCTTGTGAAACTTTGTTCTTCTCTGGAGGAGAATGAATCAAGGATCAACCACAAAAGGAAGCAGTTGGGGTTTTTTCTTACATGGTATATGTTTAATCCCATACTAACCAGAGGATCTACTGTAATTACATAGTTAGTGGCCTCAGTTCTTTTGCTCAGTAGAAAAATATCAGGACTTCACCATTAATTTTTAGGTAACATGGGTGAAGGAAGAGAAAATGGTGTCAAAAAATCCCAAGATGTGTTGAGTAGTTTTTTATTGAAAGACAACAAACAGAAGTGAGACATTAAGTGTGGCAAAGATATATAGGGGGAGGATATCAGTCAGCCTTTTCATGTTTTATTCATTCTAAGATAATGAAAGTCTTACCTCTGTCCTGTTTTTGCCTTTACTAATACAACCAGACAACAGGCATTGCATATATCCACTTTCAGATTGCCACCTCAACACTGACAACAAGCCCTAGCACTAATAAAGGTGGAATTTTTTGGTCTGCAAGTAGACAAGAGAGATGCTTTAAGCCAGAGATATTCAATCTGTGGCCCACACGGAAAAATTCATCCTATGTGCAATCTACTCCTGCTGGTTTTTTCCCCAGTAAGAAGTTGCCTGGTGAGATACATGATGACAATACAATGCTGAGTGTATTGAATTTATGGAAAAGGTCCAGCCACGTTATCAGGTCCTTCTTGCCTTGAAGGCAAGCTACGTGCCCAACCCAGGCAAAATGATCTGTTTCCAAACTGAGTATCTACAGTAAATGCTGATTTGTAGCATGAACTTTTATCAACTGTTAAAGCCTAATATAGGAAGGCTTAGTAAGTAGAGGAGCACAGCTTTTAAACCTATCAGCTAAATTTAACAGGTATCTGCAACAGCACAGAAACAGGTGTGTTACGGAACCCTGACATGTTAATCATCATTCTCCTATCAGGTGGTCCAGAGAGATTGTTGATAAGAACTGCAAATCACCTGTGAAAGTTTCCAGATTTATGCAACACAAAGAGCTCTGAGATCATCTGCAAAGTACAGCATGCATCAGGAAGCAGTACAGACACAGTCCAGTGGAGCAGACATACAGAATCACCATGGTCTGTTCAGACTGTTCCTTTGCTTAATTAGGACAGTCCAGTCTTATCAACCACAGGTGCACTCCTTTCTGCAAGTCTCCTTGCATCCTCACATCTCCTCTCACTCTAAGCTTGCCGCCTGCTTCCTAAGTGAACAACCATATGAAAGCAGAAAAATCTCTTGTCTCTGGGGAGTTAAAAATGGTAGGTCAGATGGAATTATGCTTCAAGCTGAATTTAATACTCCACAGGCTGTGAGACTAAACTAACCTAAAGTAGTTATTCAACAGACATGGATATGAACTCAGCTGGTTTAGTAACAGTCAGCACCAATCCTTAAAAACTACTTGTATAAATATTTGTGGAATTAATCCAACCTTAAAACCATTTAGACCTTTTTACTTATACAGCACAGTAAAATTTTCAGCATACAAGAAGGGCTGCATGATCACACTTCAATCATGTTTCAAGCACAATCCAGACTCGGATATCCTGTAGGATTAGTTTTAATCTACATTTTTTCCACTTACTCCAACATCAAAACAGTCAGTTCTCTTAATTTGTTTGCTCATTTTCTTCCTGTACCTGTCACTGTGCTTTGCACTTACCAAGAAGTTAAAATTATACATATATATATATGTTGTAACTATTGGCAGAAAGATAGCAAGTCTACCAGAACACTTATACATGTATTTTAAGGCTTATATTAGTACACCTTTAAAAGTGTTTTAATCACTTTTAATCACTGCTGATTTAAATAATACAGAATATAACCTTAAACAAGCAAATATTAAACTTTCAAAAGTACTTTTCTCATTATTACACTCTCTTTGTACTCTCTTCCTCCCACCAAACTCTCTGGGGTATATATTCTAAAATTTCACGCATAGCATAAAGTATCTTTGGAATGTTACAGTATAATTGTTTAGAGAAACATTTAATGGATGAGTAAGCATCAAGAGGCCATAGCTAAGGGAAGAGAAAAGTTAAAATGCTAGAAGCATTCTGAATTGAATGATCTTCTCAGCATGAGGACAGGGATGGACATTTGATCCAAAACTCTGGTATTGACACAAGTGTTTTAAAACCAGCAGCCAGCATCAAGGCACATGAAGCATCCAACCACCTAACGGAACATTTGCTACCACCCACCTCCTTCAAACTGGACTTCAGTCACTGTCTCATAAAGCAATCGAACACTATGGGATATTATTGATCAATAATGTGAATATTATGATAGGGGATTACATGATCTTGACAACTGGCTATTTTTTTGTTTAAATCGGTTACTTGGTTCCTGATTTACAGCACAAATAATTTGCATGTGCATGATACAGAAATGCAACTGGAAAAAAAGCCAGGCACTGAGTAGAGAGACAGCTAAAAAAAGCTGAACATTCTTTCACTACAGGAAACTGCTGGAGACAATATGGTGTAAATTAAAGCCAATTTTCCTGAATTCCCTGAAGGACTGCTCCTCCCAGAGATTCTACAAATCCATCAGCAAAGGCCCACCATTACAGTCTTCTTGGGGCTTATTTACTGATGAGAGTTTAAAAATAGCACACCCAAAGTAAAACATAGGGTATATCAGGGGTAAAAGAGTGTGACAAATCAAGCCTAACCTTACAGAATTTATACCCTGATTATTAGAGCACAGCTGAGACGGTTTTTACACCCCAGTTCCTCCTTCTCCTCCCCATACTTTTTTAAGTCAAGGAAAAGCAAAATAATGACCTTCCTACCTGAATTTCTGATGAAAAGAATGAATACTGAAGCAGAAGAAGTACCATATACTGCCATGCACCACTCTGGAAATCAAGCACTTCTTGTAGCCCCAGGTTAGAAGAACCAGGCTTCCTGCAGACTTGTGCCACAGCTGAAGCTTGTCTCATGATTGGGCATCTAAAATCTCTGTGGTGCTTAATAACATATGACTTGCAGCTGGGGCAGTATATGCTCTCCCAGCTTCACACTTCTAGAATGTTCAGAAATCTCCTGTCTTTGAGGAACTTTTATTTCTGCATTAAATTTGGTGGAGAACAGGTAACAGGTTTAAAACAATGAATGAGGAATACATGAATAGTGGGATTTTATAAATCTCATCTTGTTAATAAGCTCCTGGGCTAGTAGCACAACTCCTGCTATGCAGCCTTCTACCTCCAAACCCAATCTATCTTCCAAAATCCCTTGTCTATTTGTAAATTGTGTGAATCTAAATCGTATGTAAAGATAATGGATTGCACATGCTGCTTGAGTGAGGTTTTAAGAGGTATTTGTAGGCACATAAGACTGTGAGGGACTTCTCAAGTCACTGTATTTGTGTTTTACTATCAGAAACACAAGATTAAATAATCTCTTCCAGAAGACATATACCCTCATCTTAAAAAGAGTTTTCTTTTTGCATATCTCTATTTAAACAATTTCAAAACTAGGATAGTTCTTTTAATTTTCAGTTTAACTCATTAAAGACCCCATCCAGTGGCCACTTAGATGGACTGTGTAGGACAAGGTTTTCTTTCTCTTCAACAACACACTCATCCCGATGTTGCAGTCAGATAAATTCACTGGATTAAATCTGGATGGCTTTTTTTCTAATGCTATACTCAGAGACAAATCCAAATATTCCATGGGTAACTTTTTTTGTATCTACTTTCACTTGGTGAATTATAGGGAACTGTAATACCACTGCTGATTTAAAACAGGGTCTATAGATTACTTCTTATGTTACAATGACCATACCAGAGCCTTTAAGTATGTCTTTTGGGGTTAGGGTAATGGGGAACACAATAGTTTACAACAAAGTCTAACAAACAAGGGTATGTTAATCTTTTCAGCCACTTAAAACCAGGAAAATCAAAAGCAAATGTCTTCCTACCATAGCATCACAAAAAACAAACCCAAATACTTGCATTTTAATGCCTGCTGGGATGTTTTCTGCTAACCATCCATTAGATTTCTTACAGTACTCAGTACACACATATTCTTCCACAGGCTGGACTGATTTCTTCCACAGTTTAACTTGTTTTTCCCAAAGTCTCTTTTAGTTCAGCACTGGCTGCCTGCCTAATGAAACAACCTTTCTTGATGCCAAAACTGTCATCTTCAGTTGCACAAGACGCATCTTACTTACAAACATGCATAATAAGCCCAATGTTTTATGCCTGAAGAACTGCTATTTTAAAATGACCTCTAGAAAAACTTAAACAGATATTGAAGTAGTCAGTACCTAACCTTGGTGAGGGGAGAAGTCCTTTTCAAGACAGATTTTTTTTTCTTTTGTATTTAAATACACCTTTTAAAAAGAAAAACCTAAACTATTAGAGGATGGAAGTGTACGCATTTAATCACAGAGAGCAGTGAGAAATGTGAAGCTTACTCCAAATCCAAAGCTGAAAGCTCCATTCTCAGTGTGCAGTCATCATACATAATGATCACATGCACTATCAACTTACTGAAAAGACTAACCTTTAAACATAAGAATCTGATAATACTTGATGTATTATCTTGACTTGATATACTTGACTTATATTATCAAGTATACATGCTTAATATAAGTTATCCAGTATTCCTAATGACTGACGAAAATCCATCTAAATAAGCCCATTGCTTTATTTTTCTGCTGTAATTTCAGTCACAGCTGAAACAAGAATACCTGTGTAAGAAGTTGTTCTTCAGTCAGACTATTGATCCAACGAGTATACCGTTCAGTAGACTCCGGTGGCTCTCTTCTGATTTGGCAACCAACAATCTAAAGCAAACAGCAACAAAACAAGATCATAAAATAAGCATTCAAAACATGGGAACTCCAAGAGTTAAGATTATCTATACAGCCCTTATTAGCCCTCTTCTATGTTTATAACATAATATAATGTAGTATAATACAGCACAGTTGCTCTGCTCAAATGTTAAGCAGTTACAGACTTTCACAGATCCAGACATTCAGAATGCAAAATATGAATTTTAATATTCTGAACATCTACTGGCATAATTAATGGCTTCCAATATGCATAAAACAGAATGAGAGAGGGATTTCATACTATCTATAACTGCACAGACACATATTAATACAACTTCATACAAACACTAAACTGTTTACTCAACAAATCTCTGGTTAGACAAGGAAGAAGCCAAGGAGAACTGGAGTAATGTGACTACACAGAACTCTGCTACTTGCTACTCCTGATGGTGTGCAATCTATCCTAAACCTTCAGGGTAGTACAGGACTCAGTTACACGTGCAAAGTAAGCTGATACTGTTTTATACCAGCTACTGTACTCCTGTAACTGTCTATTTCTCTTTCAGACTTTGATGAGTACTTCCTGTTGAGGATGTGTTCATTCACTGAGATTTAACACCAAAAGGCAGGTATTAGCATTTCTAAACATGAATTTGAGAGAATGAAGTTCTGCTCAAGAAGCCTGTGGAAAACTTATTTGGTTAATTTTCCACCCTAAGCATTCATAAGGAATGTAAGTGTACACACTGAGCACAGCAAGTTTAAATCTTTCAGGTATTTCTATTTACAGAGCTTTAAACCCCGCACAGATGTAAGCAGTCAGGCTAGAATTCTGCATGTGCAGTTATGAATACTTTTGATGTGGTAACAAAAACACCATGAAGAGATCTTGCTGGGCGACTGCTGGCAATGGAACATCACAATTTAGAGTATGATTAAATACAATCAAAATACAAGACATGTAAAAAAAGTAACCATGATTTGCTTATCCCGTAAGAATAAAAAAGAATGTCTCTAACTATGAAACTTCTCCTCCATGACAACTATGAATTACTATGGATAACTTTAGTCCTCATCCCGACTTTCTCCTGAATTACAGCTAAGTAATACTAAGATATTCTCAGAAGGTTAACCCAAAATTGTTTTAAACAGAATATCATTTGTAAAGGAGACACGACACAGATACAAAAACTTCACAGAAGTTGTATCAATGTACATATCTCCGGTTCTGTGAGGATGATTTTTATTTAAGAGAACTATATACAGAACTCATTAATCTTCATTAACCAAGGCCTCTTTAACCTTCTCTTGCATGTTCTAGGTTTCTATAACTTACAAAGACACTTTACAAAATGATGCACAAAAGTCCAAATGGGAAAATTACACAGCACTTCTTCCTCGAAAGCTGTTCCATAACAATACAATCTGGAAGCAGATTCTTTATTCAAACAGTCACAGCCTAAGCTGAACAAACACAGAATCAGAAACAGTTTTCACAAGCTAAGAGACAAAAAACCCATTTTCCTGAAAACCTGGTTTTCAATTAGAGCCAAGTAGTAAGTGCAGTCATCTCTTTCTATGCAACTTGACATTGAAATGAGAAGCAGAGGATGGAGTTTCTTATTTTTATACTAATTTCTGCCCAGTCTGATCATTTTCACAAATGCTATTGATAGTTTATCCAATCTAAAAAAGATGCTGAATCCAGGTGCTCAGCTAAAGGACTGCAATTCCCTAAAGTCCACAGAACAATCGGTTCAAATCTCAACTCCTTACGCTTCCAGAGAAAACTCAGTGGAGTTGATCAATTATCTGTCCATACACTCAAGGAGAGGTGAAGGCAGACAGAATAACTGCTATTCAGTTGGGTCCTGTCAGCTCTTTTCTGTAATATACATCACTTGTAACTTCTACAGTTTGACTTGGACTCTTAGCCAGAATTTCCACTTCTTTCCATATAGCCATATAGACTATTCCATGCTCCAATTTACTTCTCTGAATTTTGTCTTGTGAAAATGACTCTATATGTATTGTATGTAGGTCTTGAAGTACTTTCAGGCTTTTGGAATTGAAACCACTATAATTAGGAAAAAAGTACTCATCAAATAAAAAAGGTGATTTAGGAATTACTGTTATTGCACTGATCTAAATCCAGAACAGAAAAAACAATGGGTTACACTGAATTTCACCATAATTTGGGGCAGAATCCTTGTTAGTGTAACTTTCCAAACTCCTTCACCAACTGACATGCCTAACAGCAAGCCAGAGTGAGAGCATAACAATCTAGAGCCTTATATACAAACACACTGATCAAATACAAAAATAGGTTCAAAAAAGAGCCTCTTTTGTACACAGCAATTTTTATTTCTACAGCAAAGCTCAACCTAACATTTAGAACGATGGTAAAACCAGTATCAGATATTCCCCTAGGAAAAATAAAAAGATGTACTTTTTTATATATAAAAAGAAATAAAGAAGAAAATGATAGAATTAGCCTCTGATTTAAGAATGTGAGAATAGCTCGATGTTTCAAGAAACAACTTACATTTTTTTACCTAGTCCAATGAATAATCATGAGGGCAACCTTTCTATTGTTGTAATTCAAAGTCCCTTTAGCAGCACACTGAACACCTAAAGGCTCATGGCATCAAGCTGAAATGTAGTTTTATTGGAATTGATGGTAAAAGGTTGTTGTTCAAACCCATCTCCAGAGCAATGCATTTCACTTCCATGACCAAACAGGACACAGTTGGTGACTCCTGGTCCTTGAAACCTCCATTCTGCAATCCCTAACAAAGTGTTATGATGATCAATCATAACATCAACGAACACTAAAAAGGAAGAAGAATGAAACCAGTGCTGAGAATTAATGTGAGAAAAGGCTGCTTTCTGGAAAAAATGCAGGCAATGCAAAATGTAACTTAGAGAAACAACATTTCCTGAGACTCCACATGCCCACTAATGTCCACATTCCTCTATTTAGTATCTCATACCTTCTCCCCAATAGCTTTATCCTTTTTTACTCTTTTCTGGTCTGAGCTCTAGCAGGCAGGCATTGCTGACAAATGAAATGGCTCCAATGAAGTTAGTATGAAGATGAGGTTAAGATTTCACTCTGTTTTTCCTTACACACTGAATAAGCATATTATCTAGACAATGAAATATCATAATATACTTAGCAATCCTATACTTGTTTCATATATGGAATTAAAGGAAGACAGAGAGGAAAAGAGGGATTAATACATTTACAACTTTATTAAAAGATCTTCCATAGTGGTGGCTTTAACTTTTGGTTTCCTTAAAATTACCTGAATGTGCTATCTACAGACTTTATTTATCTACAGACTTCACTTTATTTATCTAACTACAGCATTTATTTCCAGAAGACTTTCTAATTATTCCTAAAATCTATTCTTTCACAAGCAATTTGAATTGCTGTCTTCATTCCTCTTCCTCACCTGAAAACCAAACCCACAACAACCACCTGGTAATTCATTTCTTTAGAAGCAAAGGAACACAAAACCGTAGGTGACGTTCTTTAGTGGTCTTTTGTAAGGCTTCCACAGATGGACCAAACTCAAGAGCAGGGCACATAAAAGCAAGGATCTCCCTCCTGCAGAAGATGGTATCATAAAACATTTAACCACATTCTTTACTTACAATGGTTATCACAGCAAAACAAACTGAAGAGTATTGCATGTTGCTGAAACAGCTGCAACACACTACGAATACAATTACAAATGCATAACAAAATTAATGCTTTATAAGTGAAATATTCCCACTTCCCTCTATGCTAACAGTGAAATGTTTTGCACAGCACACAGACACCCTTGCTTGCTTTTCATGTGCAGAACCAACACCACTCCAGACTGCTTTCAGCATCATCTTCAGAGCCATGTCTTACAGACAAAGCTTAACACTGTCATTATGCAACCTAGATGCTCAGCCAAAAAAATTCCACACCCTTCCGCTCTTTGGCTGTACCATTCCTCTCCCAATAGGATTCTGACTCATGGCTGGGATTCTTGACTTATATGGTTGCAAGATAAACATCACCAATGTAGAGTAACTCTACCTGAGTCTTTGATAGAGCTTCTGTAAAGCACAGCTCATTTAACCAGCTTCTTTCATCTAGTCAAACCCAGGATTATTTAGAGTACAAACAGCTTCCTCCAGTTCCCCTGTGTAAGGTGGGGCATCAGAAGCAAGTGTACACTGTTTCCCATTTCCTCCATGCCTCACAGAGCTTTTATAGTCACTTAACTGAGTATTTCCTTATAGCTTTTAAATTGAAGTGAAAGGTTATTTCACTGTTGCTTCTTTCACAAGTTTTAAAATACTTTGATAAAAGCCTTTCTGATCTATTTTATAACCATTCAGACTTCCAGAAAATACAAGAAACTCTTCACATTAGAAATATGTGTAGCAGCAACATCAACCATCTGCTCCCATGCTAGAACTTGTTCCAACTTTTCACTAGTGTTTGATTTTAAATGCAATATTCAGGTAAAGATACTTATATTCATAATTGTAGGGGGTTATGTTTTCCCTTGCACAGATTAATAGAAAAGGAAGTGGGTGAGAGGAAGCAAAGATTAAATGAGTTGACAGTAACTAAACCCCATGAAAAACAATGCTTTCTGCAGATGTGGCTTTTTTGGGTCTGTTTTTGTTTTTTAATCACTAAAACTTCCTCTAGCAAAGAATCTTTCTCATTCAGGAGACAGCCTATGGGGCAGAACGCTCCTGTTGTACTAAAAAGGAAATGAAGATGAAAAATTAACTGGTCTCCAATCATGATATTGAAGCAGGTATTGGCAAATTCTGCATTTTCAGCAAGGAAAAGCCCATATCTTTCCTTTATAAAATAAATTGCTTTCCTCAACTTACAATATTAAATGAAATGCAACTTTCAAATGTTCTATAAAGTACAAAGCTTTCTGCACACTAGGGAGGAGTGTGCAGTGTTGAGTTTCATCTCAGAAGTGACACAAACCTCCTGGAAGGGAATGTTATTAACTACACCGTGAAGCTTTAATTAGAAGTATCATGACATCTGATCTTGGATAATGTTCTATGAGAAGAAAGACTATTCAAATAACTGTGAAGGATTCTCTTTAGTGCACGACACCTTTTCCCCCCCACTATGCCTGTTTATGAGTACCTACAGAGGGAAATTTCCTAACCTAAAAAAAGCTAATAGGAGACATTTACCTTATCCTGAATGTTTAAGAGCAGCTTTTGTTAATCATGCCTGTATCCTGATATATAAAGGAAAGGTAGACGGCACTTATGCTGCCTCTAAACCCTACTTCTGTTATTGTTGTTGTAGTAATTTCCACACATACACACACCACCCTCAACTGATGTGACACTGCAAACATATCCTGAAATTCAGAAGAAAACTTGCAAGGAGGGAGAAAATGTTTCTCTCTGTCTTCCCTTTGCATTAAATTTCTTTGTTTTCATTCAGGTCATATTTAAAATATTATTTTGTTGTAAAAGTATCTATAGATGTTTTCATTTTCTTCCTAGGGTACATACAGCCGCTGTTATTATCCCATATGTTCACGCCTAAAAGAGCAGCAAAGCTGTAGGTATGGGTGCAGTACAGCACCACCTTGTCCCACCAGCTGTGACAAGGGTGGTTCAGCAGCATCCCTGCTATGCTTACTGGAAGTGCCAAGTAGAAATCTACCACAAAAACAGCAATTCATTGCAATGGTCCAGGGTTGCTTTTCAAGTAGACTTATGAAATAGTGCTTGCAGCATCATTTTTTAATTGCATGGCTGTGACTCAGCATTATCTCCTCAAATCACCCATTTCCCACAGAAATCTTGATTAATACAATCTTCTCTAAGTCTCTGTCATTTATTCAGAACAGCCAGAATTTTATTACATGAACCAGCATGATTGTAAAGCTAAGATTTAGCCATTAAATTATCAAAGTACTGGACAATATTCAGTCAATGGTAACTTCATTGTTTCTCTCATTCTAATTAAATGTGAACAAGATATTGCACTTATATTAATTTGTTCCTTCACACAATTAAGTAAAAGACAGAAATTTACAAAATACAGCTGTCTACTGAGTACACTTTACGTTGGATTTCCAGACAAGTACACGGTGATCACAATAACTAGAACATCTGCTTTAATGTATCAGAAACATGTCACAGCTACAGCTAAGCAGAATAGATCCTTATTCCAACAATTACATTTTGGATCTTGACCTTGCTAAAAAATAAAGACTTGAAATTTATGCTGTTAAAAATACTGAAAGATTTTATGTAAATTATATTTTGTCCGGAGGCCCATGAGCTTTTACTTTCTAATGCAGCAAAATAATGAAATGACTGAAGCTATGAGTGGCTTTAGAAGGATTTTGTGATCATCATTTAATGCAACCAAAAAAAAGAAAAATAAATGGAAGAAATATTTTTGAGTTGTTAAAATCTTTCCAAAATTATATACTGGTGGGAATAAGGTAGTAAAATGTATTTCTTCTCCCCTTCACTTCCAATGGAGGAAACGGTGTTCTTCAAAACACATGAATCCAGTGACGTAATCTGCATTAGGTGTAAAGATACAAAACACACCCAAGTGTATTTAAAGCATGTTTTAAAAGTTATAAAACACATTGATAGTGCTGACTCCCCAGAGAATCCTTTAGGTCAGATGAATATCCATTTCCACAGATGTTCTTATCTTGTAGCAATCCATTCTTAAGAACACCTGTAAAACGTTCATTCCACTTGGCCCTGGTTCAAGTCCAACGTCCACAATAGGATGTTACATGTTTATTTTCAGCACATAAAAAGGGAGTAATTAAAAAGCAAGGAAGTCTGAATTTTCTTTAGTGAACTTACATAAAACCCAAGAAGTCAAAGTGGTGTAATCAGAACGAGTACAGCTGAGCATCACACCACACTTGCGTTTAAAAAGGATGTTGTGCATATGAAATCATGCAGTATAAACATGACATTTCTGGTAAAACTTCAAGTAAGTATCACTGAATACACAGTACAGCAAATCTGTAGATATTACAGCAAATTAAATGAGTTTCAGAAGTCCTTTTTGAAGGTAAATGAGTAAACCCCATCTTTATCTTCCCGACTCACTGAAAATAGCAACCTCACTTTACA
>JANHGB010055660.1:0-11612 GCA_026283785.1 Coracopsis vasa
TCAATCCCACTGTCCATGTCACCGACAAAGATGTTGAACAAGACCGGTCCCAACACCGATCCCTGAGGGACACCACTTGTTACTGGTCTCCAACCAGACATTGGGCCATTGACCACAGCTCTTTGCGTGCGGCCATCCAGCCAGTTCTTTATCCACCGAGTGGTCCACCTATCAAATTGATGTCTCTCCGATTTAGAGACAAGGATGTTGTGTGGGACAGTATCGAACGCTGTTATGAATTTTCAACACACGAGTCTTCCGGTTATGATGGCAAAGTAGAAGTGAGGTCACTGTATTAAAAATAGGTGTATCTGCTGGAAAACAATACCCTTAAAGACACACCTGGACAGTCCTTTGAATCTATGCTGTTTGGAACCCCTCACAGAGTGCCTATGTGGCTTCACAACCAATATATATCAGTCTATAACACCTTCCCAACACTGAATACGCTGCCTGTTGTAGGCTGCTTCTCTTCTGGAATGTTTATGTGGGAGGTTCTAAATACCTGTGTGCCACCAGGTACCTAAAATATTGAAAGGACGGAAGTACAAAGGGCTAAATAATCAAACTCTTCCTTATGTTGCTGAGCATTATCTCAAAACCAGTCCCGGTAATTGCACTAAAATTTTTATGTTAATGGTTCAGAATACTGGTAGGAATCAGAAGTGGTGATCATGTTACAGAATGTGTGCCAGAACATGCAGCATCCCTGAGGGAACTCTTTAGACTCCACAAAATGAAGGAATCCTGGTGGATGGTGCATTGCTTCCCACTTGAAAAACTTAACTCTCTATTGACTAACATGATCAGGGCAACATCTATGGCTAGTTTGAGTAGCTCTACTGCAAAATTGAAATGAGGGCTGAAAATCTTGCTTTCCAGTTTGAGGGGAAAAAAAGTATTCTTTGCTGTCTGGTATAGGCCATACTTAGAATATGGCCTACAGGTGAAACTTCAATATAAGAACTAGTGGGCTGGATCATGAAGAAATAAAAGATACATACATCACATTTCCATATATAAAGGGAGTAATTTTCCACAGGTGGTTTAATGCACAACCAATATAAGGCTGAAGCTTATATATATATAATTATATTATAATTATTATATAATTATATAATGTCTACACAGAATTTTTGGGCAGAACATGACTATCTATATGAAGAAGCTTAAGACCACAGGCTTCTGCCTTTTGCATTTCTATTTTTATTGTCTCCAAAGAGATTCAAGTATTCACATTTTCTGGAAAAAAAGTAGAATTAATAGAATGATGTCACTGTAACACTTGAGGCAAATGCACTTTTTCTTCTAAGGAAAAGGGGCTTTTAAAACTAGCTCCTCTGGAGAAAAGGGTAGTGTGAGAATTCCAATATTACACATTTTCAGATCATTCCCAAACCATGTCAGGGATCAGCTTGGAATGCACATCGTACTAATGTTTTTGAAATAGTTTTAAAGATATTTTACTTATGATAGTGTTCAATTTACTTTCGGGTTTTTTAGTGTGTCACTGGCAGCTTTATGAACTCTTGAAAAATATGTCAGAGACCCAACCTGGCAAGCAATATGCTTTTTACATATGAAAAATAGACAGCATACTACTTTCTTACTGATTGCATGTGTGGGTTTGCACTTTGTGTAAAATAGCCAACTAAATTAGTTACATTTAAATAAGAGCCAGACAAATCTTTTCTAAATTATGATAAACCAAATTTAAAAAATAAAATAAATAAATATTGAGTTCCAACACTTTAATTCAAAACAGAATTTCAGGTAAAATATGGGGGGGGGGGGTTGGTTTTGGTTTGGGTTTTTTTTTTCAATATTTTTTCAATATATTGTTACTTCCAGACTGTTAGATTCTTAGTTTCTCTCTTTTTATTTTAGTTCACATTAGGGGTGGGGAGCAGTAGAACACTGACAGAGGTAAATTTCCAGTGATTAGCCTTCTGAGAAAGGAGGAGAAAAACTCAGCAGTTACTAATAAGAAAGTACTGATACAGGTGTAAAACTTTGGAAGATCAAGAAAATATTAAACTGAAATAGTAAAGCTATATTCCATTTAATACAATATAAAGTCATTAGTGAGTTGCCAATTTCTTGCTAGCATTACCAAACAAATCCAGAGGAAAAAATGAGTGCACACACTGCAGCCATCTCCATCTGCCTCAAAGGTTCTCTGTTCTAAGTCAGGCAACGTATTTTTGTTCTGTTATAAAGAGACCTGGTTTACTTAGATGCAAAAAATAATTAGATTAAATGAAATAGATAATTTAGATTGAGCAAAAGAATTTTATAAGGTATTATTATTATTGTTCTTTTAACAAAACCCCAGCTTGTTTGCATTTGGGAAGTGAAAAGGCTCTACCTTTTCCCTCTAATTTGGGATGATGAAAAATACTGAAGACATCATCAAAGGTGAACAGTTTTAGAACACAAATTTCTTAAAAGACATAATCTTTTACACAGAGAAAGTTCAGAATTTCTGTATCAAATAGATTAGAAATATTTGAAAATATATTTATCCCTTACATTTTCTTTCTGTACTTTTTCTTGGTGGAATTCTAGTTTTGTTTCCTATTCCAGCAACTTATGTTCTCTGTGTAGTCTCTTCTAAGTCCCTAGGAAAGCATTTTTCTCTCCACCCTTTCTAGGTTTGGCTATAAATCTGCTCCCTGCTGCAAGTAAGTTCCCTTGTCATCTTGAGAATCTCGCAGTTTTAATCTACATTGTAACAATCTCTTCATTTAGTCACAGCAAAGTTAATCAAATAAACTTACAAAATGATAATTATACATGCTATAAAATGTAGTACTACATAAACTAAAGGAGGAGAGTGGATTTGGCAATACTACTTTCTTTTCAGCAACACTCTCAAACACAAGACAGAATTTTTACAAGTGCCAAAAAAAGTAGTGAACAGTATCAATAGGTATTTTTTTTTACCCATGAAAAATCTCAGTGCTGTTCTGGAAAGTATTACATTCCAGAGGTAAAAAGAGTGAGGAAGTTCTCCTTTTCAGTACAGGACAAGAAGATAACTGGGGTTTCAACATGTGATTTAGCATGATTTTTGACAGTTCATTGCTTCCATGTTCTGAGTCATCTCCTCTGCATCTACCTACCATCAGCATGAGAAGTACCTATGCTGAAAATGCCACATATAATCAGTGATAAAAAGCATTTATTTAAAAGAAAAAATGATGAAATAAGGTAAAATTCAGTTACACTATGTAATGAATTCCCTTTGAAACAGAATGAGACAACAGTCCCTCCACACCTTTCTCCCTTTGTGGATTTTGCAGAAAATGTGCAGAAAGCTGCTTTTGCTTATAGATTAATTTGTAAAACTATGTTCAGTTGTAGTGATTTCTTTTGTTAGCAAAAATAGTTCATAGATTTCCCTTGAGGTACAATTTCTTTTTTTCCCCCAGAACTCAATTCATTACCTCATTTGTTGAGCTATGTCCAGGGGCTTCTTTTATAATTTTCTTGTATTATTCATGCATAAGCCTAAGCTGAATTTTAATGTTTATACACTATATGAAGAACATGTGTCTCAGTCTACCAAAGTTGAAGTGCAGAACACAATATGAAACAAGGATCAGCAATGAAGTGCAAAGAACATGCTGATGCAGGAAACTAATTATTATGGAATTAATTCTTTTGGTGTAAAAACTTCCTGAGTACTTGATTATGGTACTTATATACAAATATTTCTACTGAAATAGCTAGAGCAAATTCTGAAAAAAGAGGTATTTCAAAAGCCAGCATTTGCCTAAATTTTGAGTCAGAATTTTGGTGTCTTGAGTTAGGACAGTTAACCAGGCTGCCCTTTTTCCAACACTATTTAACCTTAAGGCATTTTAAATTATATATTTTGGCTGAGGCTTAAAGTTCCTTAAACATTTAATGCTAAGCTTCTGATCAAATTCATAAATATCTCGTTTGGGAGGCTGGGGGGAAAGTAGTAACATATATGTCCCTCCTAAACTGCAAGAGATTCTAAAATCCTGCTGAGTTCTCAGAGAGGCCCAGTTATCCTCAGAGTGAGATTAGCAAAATTCAAATAAAATTAGGTCATTACTAATGTCAAATCCTGATTTTCTTTAATCCATTGTTTTAATTGCTAGTATACTTCGACTTTTTCTCAGAAGTGCAAGATTTTTCTATGATTCAGTGCAAAACCAATACTAAAAAGTTAAAGAGTTTTCCTTGTAAAATGGATAATTTTTTCTGTCCTCTGGGTCAGTCCTAAATCAGCATCTAACAGTACAGGAACATTGTAATTTTTCCCAGGAACAAAACAGATAACTGCTTAGGAAGCCCTCTGTGAAAACATAAATTTGGGAATGAAATGAGGAAACTGACTTTTGAAGAAACTCTGTTTGAACCCTCTCTCTTTTGCATTAGTGAACCAGTAGAAACTAGTCCAATTCATAGTTCTTTTTTCAGTTTAACAGAAAGATTTAAAATTTTTATAACAGCTTTGCAATTTGTCTTCAGGCTGTAATGCAGCCATAATTAATTGGCTTGAATGGAAACTTAACTTCTGCTTGAAAATACTATAAAATTGTTCAAAAGTTTCTATGCAAACTTATCAAGTTATCTGTGATGTATTATCAATAAATTAGACTTTTAAAAGAATAGCCAACCTAGGCATTTCTTTCCTGAGTTAACAATAGCAAAACATTTATGCTTCTTGAAGATATTATGATGAGAGCTCTGCACTAAGACACAAAGTTCTCTATTTTGAAAATATAATGTAAGTGGACAAGAACTGCTGCTTCTAGAGCAAATGCATTTTAATATTATAGAATTAGATGTTTTTTTCATAGTTGAAAGACTAGTTTAGCAAAGAAGCATTGTGGCTTTGATTTGTGGTTGAATATATTTACCTTGACATAAATTGCAATGGATTTCTGAGGGTTATTGGTATAGATCACAATTCATACTTGTTTTATGTAGTTTGTCCTTTTTTTTTTTATTAACTCTGAGAATACACGTTTGTTTGTTTTTTTTTTTGTTTTTTTTTTTAACACATCTTACAATTTTAACGGTTTGGTAAGATTTATTACTCTCAATTTAAATTAGGTTTTATTTCCCGCATATCAATTAAGAAAAAAAAAAGGAAATTGTTACACAAACAGGAATTAGTGAGAGGATTTGAAAGGTAGCTGTGGAAGCATTTAGGTTACATGTTCCCATAAATGGTGAAATACTACAGAGGTTTTTCTTTGTTTTGTTTTGTTGTTGTGCCAGTATAAAAGGAAAGATTGGTAGTAAGTAATATTCTGTGTGAATGGAAAAAACCTGCTTCTGGAATGCCACTTAAGGAGGGAATTAAGAAGAGTTTGGAGAATCAGCCTAAATAAAAATCTTTTACTTCCGATTAATGTTTAAGGTTTGCCAAAAACAGCCAACCAAACAAAAAGAAAACTGCAGACAGTGAAACAGTGGTTTAGGTGATGTACAATTTAGGTGCACCACAGAAGCTGTCTCCTTTCAAAGTGTAACAGTTATTAATTAAATCCTTGTGTGGCAGTATAGATTTACAGTAGGCAAGAAATAGCAATTATTTTTCTGGAATGAAGAGATATGCTTCAAGAAATGATGCCTTCCTCTAGCAATATCTATTATCCTTAAGCTGCATGAAACAATGCATAAGAACATATTGACGTTTCTTGTTTACTGATGTCCAGTACCTAAGGATGTTGCATATCATTACTAATAACTGGTATCAGAGCTTGTTAATCTGTTCTTTGTGCATAATTTTCTTTTTTAACATATTAAATTACAAATTTTTTCTCACAAATGCGGACTATTTTGTTTTCCAAAGCCTGAAATCTGAGTCATTGTGCTGAGATACTTTGCTTCTCCAATGCTGGGTTTTAGTCTCTTGCCTTTAATTCTTCAGGCACACAGGCATGTTCTTTCCTCTGCTTCAAGACAATTCCTCCTAACATTTTTGTCCTCTACAAAAGGCAATAGATAAGTCAATGCATCATAAAAAAATTAATACATTAGTAAATAAATTATTTAAAACAACAAAGTGATATTTGGCTAAAAACATTCTAAGGAGTAATAGAAATTCAGACTATGTCAATATTAGTATGACTAATATGTGGACAAAGGAGTGTTAAGACTGAATTAGTCATTAGAGTACACACAAATGATTCAGTGTATCTTATTAGATGGTACCTAGTCTAGATTTTACAAATGCCAGCCAACATGCACTGCTAAAGCCTAAAAAGCACTAATCTTGAAAAAAAAAGTTAATGAAGCTCTGTCAAGTGCCATTATATATTATCAAGTTCTTAGAAAACAAAAATCTCTTCCATAGGAAGTGAGTCTAGTATATGTTCCTCCTGATTCTCAGCTTTTCTGTAATTTACATTGCTGTAAGTGCTAATAGACAACACCAAGAAGATTTGGTCATTTCCAGTTCATTCAGACACAGATTTTTAAAACAGGTTTCAGATAGGAAAATGTTATCAGTTTATTTCTATTGTTTTTTCTTCTTTTCACTGACAAGAACACAATAAATACTATAAATTCATTTTACCATAATAAAGATGGAAAACAAGATATGGTTCTGGTGACACATCTTTTTCAAAATATCTATAAAATGCCAAATTGCATGATTAAAAACTATGACATTTTGAAATATCACTTGATCTCTTAGGAATGTTATTTTTACAAAGTAGCAAAACTAAATATTAATTTCCCAATTTCAATTCAGTAATATTATGAAATTTTAATTTCATCCTATACAGGCAGCTGCTTTTGGAATAGTTGTTTATTCATTTTTAAGATTAATTGCTCATAACCATACATTTTACAAAAACCTGTAATAAGAAACCTAGCTTGTCTGAGTTTGGATTTTTGAGGAAAAAAATAAAAAGCTCTGTCCAGATTTTTTCACTGAAAATGTTAAACATTTTATTCCGTAATGTGCCATATAGTACCTTTAGCATTCTCATATTACAGCCAGAAAAGAAAATCTTAAAAATGGATTTTGCTTTTCTTCTTTCTTGTAAGTCAGATAAAAATATTGCTACTGGCTCATTTCAGTCTCAGAAGTGTTTTGCCAACTAGCAATTGAATCACATTTCTAACTTTGACACTCACATGCATTTAAGCTCTGGAGCTGCAATAATCTATTGAACTGAAGGACTTGTGGGGCAGGGTCCAAAGTGGCAATGCTCACGTCATCACGCTCAACTGGGGAATAAGCCATATTCACAGTGACAAATGTTTCTTAGCTGCCTCTCCAGCTAAGAACCAGGAGACCAACCATCTTAAGAGTGTATATGTCTATGGTAGATCCACTTGCACTCTTCTGGGGAAACCTGCATGCCTGACAACAGGCCATCTGATCAGGAAGAGGAAGGTGATAGAACAGCTCATCCTGTATGTTTATCTCTAAGCATGTGGAGGAAAAGAAGGTTATCAGGAGTAGTCAAAATGGATTCACCCAGGGGAAATCATGCTTGACCAATTTGATAGCCTTCTATGATGGAATGTCTGGATGGTTAGATGAGGGGAGAGCAGAGCATGTTGTCTACCTTGACTTTAACAGGGCTTTAGACACTGTCAAAAAAATGAAAGAGCTGAGGAAGGGCTGAGAGAGCTGGGACTGTTTAACCTGTAGAAGAGATGACTGAGAGTAGATCTTATCAATGCATACAAATATCTTAAGGGCAGGTGTCAAGAGGATTGGGCCAGACTCTTTTCAGTGGTGCCCAGTGACAGAATAAGGGGCAACAGGCACAAACTGAAACATGGGAAGTTCCATCTGAATTTAAGGAAGAGCTTCTTTGAGGGTGACAGAGCACTGGAACAGGCTCTCAGAAAGGTTGTGGAGTCCTCTTTGGAGACATTCAAAACCTGCCTGGATGCGACCCAGTGCAACCTGCTCTAGGTGAACCTGCTTTAGCAGGGGGGTTGGACTAGATGACCTCTGGAGGTCCCTTCCAAATCCAACCATTCTGCAATTCTGTGATGTGTGGGCAACTCCCTATAATTTTTACTGGGATGTTTTGAAGACCATGTAGGCTGTGAGTTACAGGACAGGATTTTTAATAGTCCTTGTTTTCTGCTTTTGATTTGCAAGAGATGCATGGGAAGGCAATATGATTAGTTTATACAGATAATTTACATGGCAGTATGGGTAGCTGCATTTTTTTATTTATTAACATCTATTAATAATATACACTTTAATATTTGCTCCCTGGGATCTGAAAATACCTTTATTTCATGCATTAGTACCTAATATCACAGAACATTCTCCAGCAGAATGGGTGTGGGACAATGATATAATGTTAATTCAATGATTGATAATTGAGGGATGAACCAAAACTGAAAATAAATATTAGCACAGTGGCTCATGTATAAGGTCTGGTTTAACTAATCTGGGACAATCTTGAATTGTTTTCAACATCCAGAATTTTGTGCAGTATTATATATGCTTTCATCAGAAAAATATATTTTTCTAGTAGTAGATTTGGAATTTACTTGCCTTCCTCCCACCCCAGTATTAATGAGACATAAGGGGGCATTTTAGACACAATGTGCTGAATAGCATATTAAAACTATTAAGTTTACCACAGTGTCTAAATATCTTAATGCAATGAAACTTTTCAATAGCATTCCTGCTTCCTAATTTGTAATACTGAGAGTCACAAGTAATCCTTTCTGTCTTCCTGAAATTATAATCTTGTGCAGACAGTGCAAATAGTGTATTTTGTCAAGGACAGTGGAAAAAGAAACTGCTATAGTGTTAGTGTGGATTTCTTTCTGAGATGCCTTTTGGCACTGGTAGCTCCTGGGAGGGATTCATGGCCGTTTGTACTTCATTTCAGCTGCTAATACCGATTTGACAGTTCTTGACCTGTGGGTAATATGTGGTCCATCATCTTCTTACTTTTCTTAGTAAATTTCTGCTCTACTCTCCTCCTTTTTTTATCCTTTTTTTTTTTTTTTGTTCAGTGTAGCCTTCTATCATGTATCTTGTTTCAATGGAAACACAGTACTGCTGTAAGTGTAGTATCGATGCTTTTCATGTATTTTACATCTGTTCTGTTTGAAATGTGTCTAGCCTGTAGAAAGATAAAATTTAATCTTTTCTCAATGAGACATTATTGAAAAAATGTTGATAAGAAAATAAAACTGTAGGTTGATGTTAGCTTTCAAAATCTTTGCATAAAATGAATTAAAAAAGGTGAGAATAAAATATTTAAATTTTTTTAAGGTCAAAAAGTGGATTTGATTTAAAACTTTAATTCAAAAAAAATTATAAGGAAGCCAAAACAGTAGAAATGTCTTTTCCCAAATTTGGCATATAGGTATTCACTCAGCTCTTACAGAAACACATATTTCAAGACAATATGCATACCCTCTTGGCAGTACAAATCTCACACTAGGCAGCAGGAGCCTCAGGTTAGGGGAGCTGATTAAGTTCATCTCACCAGCTTTGTATGTTTGCATTTAATCCTTGAATATCTACATTTGAGTGACAAACTCTCAGACAAGGTCAAATGAACAATAGGCAATGTAGGGGCGAGATTTCCAATTACTTTTAAATATACTCTTTAATTATTATCAGTGTTGGTCACTAGATCTTTGACTATATCTTTATTACCTGTAGAGCTCAAGATCTTAAAGAGCTAAGGCACATGGATCGCATGTAGTCTCCTACTCTGTAATGCATCACATTGGTGTCCAAATTATAGAATGGCTTGAGTTGGAAGGGGCCTTTAAAGATAATCTAGTCCAACTCCCCTGCCATGGGCAGGAACATCTTTCTTTGGATCAAATTGCTCAGCCCCCTGTCCATCCTGACTGTGAACACTTCCAGTGGTGGGGCATCCACAACCTCTCTGGAAACCTGTTCTCACCGCTTTGATTGTAAACAATTTCTGTCTTATACCTAACTTAAACCTACCCTCTTTAAGTTTAAAACGTTGCACCGACCCACGTGCAGAGCCTGTCACTTGGTCTTGTTGAACTTTATGAGGTTCACACAAGCCCATTCCTCAAATCTATCAAGGTTCTTCTGAATGCTACCCCTTCCCTCTAGTGAATCACCTGCACCACTCAGCTTGGTGGTGCCTGCAAACTTTCACTCAGTCCCCCTTCCTATGTTATTGATAAAGATACCAGGGCACAGAGCCCTGAGGGACACCACTTGTTATTGATCTTCATTTGG
This sequence comes from Coracopsis vasa, assembly GCA_026283785.1. NCBI lineage: Eukaryota > Metazoa > Chordata > Aves > Psittaciformes > Psittacidae > Coracopsis > Coracopsis vasa. The sequence continues at coordinate 10,211 of JANHGB010055660.1, forward strand.
ACATTGAGCTGCAGACTGCTACTCTTTTGGTGCAGCCAACCAGCTGTTTACGTACCCATCAAAGAGTCCATCAATTAAAGCCATATCTATTCAATTTAGCAGAAATAATATTGTGGGGGACTGTATCAAAGGTCTTTACAAAAGTCCAGGTAGGTGATATCCTTAGCCTTTTCCTTGTCCACCAATGTGGTCACTCCATCATAGGCCACTACATTAGTCAGGAGATATACGTATATATATATGAATATGTATATATAAAATATATAATGATTAAAAGTTCAATTCCTCTTCTCTCTAAGTTGTTCTTAAACCCCACACTTATTTTGTCTTCCATAAAAACTTGACATCTCAATTGAATGTCCATGTGTACTTGAAACATGAATTTTCTTTGGGAAAAAAAGTTTTAAATGTAAAGGTTCCTCCTGTAATTTCTTTTATATTCAATGGAGAGAAACAGGCAGCCTCACAGCACAAGTTCTGTGTCCAAATGTAGACACCTTTCTCAGAATAAGATTAATCTCTCTGCAAAGAAATTTATTTGACAAAATGTTTTGTTCAGACTGACAAATAAGAACTTGTAGATGACTATGTTATAGCCAAATCTCTTGATTAAGTCATTGTTTTATCTCATGTGAGTGACAGTGTATGCTAGACTTAACAAACAGATGTTGTCCTAAAGGAAGCTAGTTCTGAACTTCATGTGGAATGACAAGTAAACACAACTGTCTTCCTCTATACTAGTCCATGCAGTTGTGAGCATGGCTAGAGGAAAAGTAAGAAGGCTCCCTCTCCCAACTCCTTCTTATTGTTTTCCATCCAGTTTTAAATACTGGTCATAACTCTTGTGGAAAGGATGAATGACTAAGTTAATAAAGATGGTATCAGTTATGTGGCAAAAGATATAAAAAAATAGGAGCAGAAAACAAATTCTGAGAAATACTGCTTCTTTGCTAAACATAGTATGACATTTGGCTTTTTACAAGTGAATAGTTTCATAACTATTTAAGTGTCCTGGTTTCACTTACTGTTGTGAGATAGAAGCCAATATTCTCTTTTACATAAACATGGAAAAAAATGCATGCAGATGATGAGGAATAATCAACTAAGGTAAAAAGAAGAAAATACTTTTCATTTCAAAAATCCATCAGCAACACAAAAGGCTACAAGCACATACTGTACTCAATGTTTGTTAGATGTACAAGAGTTCTTTAGCTTACATAAAATCATATAAATATGCACGCCAATTAAGAGTCAACAACACAAACCCCTTAGGTTTCTCTGGCTAACGAGGCATATCTGTACTATTAAACATAATGAGTGAGCTAAACCTGGTTGCCTATAGTGTCTGATTATTGTCTCACTTCCTCACTCTGTTTTGGACAACACTGCCTAGCTCTCTTCA
>JANHGB010055663.1:0-14721 GCA_026283785.1 Coracopsis vasa
CCTGGGGCCTGAGGAGAACCTTAACAACAGCTCCTTGAGGACAGGCTGTTCTCCTTGGTTCACACTGTAATTACCTTCCCCTTTCTGACATCCAGGCACGAAGCTGAGACCAGCACTTGAAAATCTGGCCAGGTTCTTATAACTTTTCAATAGCCTGGCAACATCACCAGTTAACACAGATCTTGCTGCCCACTGTGCCTAATGCTGTACAGCACACTGAAAGGCAAGCTTTGGCTCCAAGAGCTTATAATCAAAGCAGGAACTAGGGAGCTTCAGAATTGTCAGGGTTGAAGCTGGCTGGTAGCGAAACACCACCCAGCCACTTGCTCACTCCCCCCAGCAGTGGGATAGGGGAAAGAATAGGGGGGAAGAGGGGAGTTAAAATCCTTAGGTTGAGATAAAGGCAGTTATCAACATTATTCTCATCCTAAATCCAAACCACAGCACTGCACCAGCTATTAGGAAGAAAATTAATGCTATCCCAACTGAAGCCAGGACATAAATGATCCCCAAAGGCCAGTGCATTTAACTGGGTGCTAAACTCACTCCCTGGAAAGTCTAACCCCAACCAGCACCCGCACAAACAAGCCTGTTAATGTCTGTTTAGGGAGAACCCTACCAAGTGACACAGGGCATTTGAGGTGTGATTTCTCAAAATGCTCATACAATATAACAGCATGTGTGACATACTGACCACTCAATAGATGAGTCACAATCCCAGACTTAAAAAGAGATATTGCTGCCTCCTTAATGCTTCCTTTCATCTGCCTTCCAGGTTTGGAGCTTTACAAAGTTAATGTTTCAAGTGTTTCTCTATGATGCTAAGGTATTTCTGTATGCTATTTATAAATGACAAGGTGAAAGTCACCCAGTTATAGGCCTCCAGCAGGTTTTGAAGGCACCTAAATACCATGCCCTGGCTGCACATAGAGCTCCTAATTTGGCCCCAGGAGCATGATACAGAAAGCTCTGAAAAGCTGCAGGCAAGGTGGGCTAATGAGCTCCCCAGTTCTTCCTCATGGGTGCAAAGCTTTGGTGAAACCTTAATCCAGCTACACTGAAGAGCCAGCAGCTCTGCAGCCCCCCAGAGAGGGGAGGAATGCAGGATCAGGCCTCCTTCCTGACAACCTCTGCCTCCCTGAATCCACGGCCTTCCCCTGTGGAGACAGTCAAAGAAAACGGTGAGCACAGAGGGATGGGTTTGAGGTCCTAGGAAACACAAACCAAGCTGTTCTTGTGCATCTCCAGAAGTAGCCTTAAGGAGAAATTCAAATTGCACAGGTCTAATTCAGGCTGTTCTTGAAGTGCCACCAAGGAGTAGGTGAGCTCTGCTGCACGTGCCATCAGCCATGCAGAAATCAAGGGACTAACAGGGCTGGAAAACTAACTCCTACATTAGTCAAACTCAAGAGCAGTGCTGGCTGTCAGCCAGGGGTTACTCCAGATAGGCTGTGTCCTGCAACTTGGGCTTTGGCTGCTTTACACGCTGCTTTCCTCACTCATGTCCACAGCAGGGACAATGATCTTGTCCCTCTGCTGAAAGGGCCAAAGGCCCCAACAGGAAAAACACAAGGCTGAGGATTTCCAAAAGGACAAATGCACTTCCCTGCATTCTCTTTATTCAGGCTGAATCCACCTCCTGCCACCAACTCCAGTCACCTTCCCAGTACATCAGTTCTGGGAAGCTGGTCAGTACCCATGGGAGTAGGAAGCATCTCACCCATTTGGGAAGAAAGCAGCAGCCTCACAGGGAAAGCTGTCCCCCAGTAACCCAAACAGTGCAAACAAGGTCATGGCTGGTTCCACCTCCCTGCCACCCGATGAACAGCATGACCCAGGCAACCTGTGCCAAAACTGATAACAACATAAGCCCCACAGCATTATGTGAAGTATGGAACTACATCTCCCAGTGAAACCACCAGGCCCCCAAACCCAAAAATTCCCTTCAGTGTTTTTTCTTCTGGGAATTGGCCAATGCACCAGCCAGGGGACAGGAGAAGGAAGCTACTGCTTGGGAGAGACCTGCAGCAATACACGCTGTACCGCACTGCAGAAGGGACACCTACCCTTCAATTTGCTCCCCTCACTCCCAAGCTTCCTTTTTGTTTCTCTTAAGATGATGTCTGCAGCTAAATGAACACATTACAGCAGAAATTTTATTCTTAATTTGTCCCTTGGGTGTTTTGCTGACCCTACCAAGAACTATATTTAAATGTGCAATTTCCTGGCTGGGCTCATTTGCAGTCCCTTCCCCCCTGGCTGCCTGTGCGAGGCTGGCCCAGAATCCAATTATCCACTACCACCCTTTAAATCAAAGGGATTAAAAAACTCCAACAAGAAAAAATAAAATTAAGGATTTTAATTACATCATTCTTATTATCTGTCTAAAGACGTACAATTCCCATGCTCTCTGGGAGGTGGGCTTGAAAGGCTAGAAAATTACAAGCTTCCAAGAAGACAGAAAAGTTTGAGAGAGACTGCCCACCCAAACGTCTGCTTTAATACACTGCAGGCCAGACACAGGACCAGGGGAAGGAGTTGATGCTCCCCAGCATCTGTGTGAGCGATGTGGCAAGCCCAAGTGGATTTGCCATTTGCCTTAGAGCTGGCCAATCACAAGTGCCTCAGCCTGGACACCACAGTTCCCAGCTGCCAGCACTGCTCAGCTTGGGAGGTACCAAAGCTGCAGAAAGGTTCAGCAGAGGTGAAGAACTTTGCTGCTGCTGGAAATGGTGCTGCTCCATGTCAGCAAGAGAGGAGTGGCTGGGATGACTTTGCTTCAAGGTATTAACTGTCCAGGTACAAGCGAGCTGCCTTCAGCTGGTGGCAGGAGCTCAGTCCATCCTGAGCAGTGCAGTAGCCTGAGTTTCACTTAGGCCTCCTGCCCCTCAGAAGTCACATCTGCCACCAAATGAGGGGACTGCAGAAACCCCACAGATGAACAAGTAAACTCTTTTATGAGAGAGTGTTAGACAGCTCTGCCTCCTGGGGAGTGCAGCAGGAAGACACTTTGTATGAGTCACAGGCTTCTTGCCAAGAAAGTAGAACAAGAACTGCAGAGGCACCAAGTTACCTGCAGGTCATGACAGTGGAACAGACAGCTTCAGAGCGGCTCAAATCAGTACATTTGCATGGTGGGACAGGGATTCCCTACAGGAGGGAGCACTGCCAAGAGCACAATGATGAAGTACCTTTCTTTACTGACTCCCCAATCTTGTACCCTTCTTTTAGAGGGATACAGATACACATGGACAGAGCCCTCATACTTTTGCAGAAAGCCATCAGCTAGGAAGAGCAAATTCCCCAGGAGATGAACAACTCTGAACCACCTTCCTCTTCTCTTGCATACAGCCACATAAACAACTTGCAAAGACGCTCTGCAGAGCTCCCCAACATGCTAGAAAACAGTTTGATGGTGAAGTGTCAGCACATTTCTAGGTTAATAAAAGCTGGGGCACAGAAGAGAGAAGGAAGGAGGCTGTCTTAGGCAAAGAGACTGGAATGGATTTCACAGCAGGAGAATGTTTCAGGCCAAGGAAATATTTATTCACACCTAAAGAGCATGGAATATTAAACACTCTGGAAGGTTTTCTTTCCTCCACAAGATTTTAGTGGAATGAGACTCTCAGCACCGCAGTAACTACAACACACCCTCAATGAATCCAGGTGGTTTTATTCGGCTTACTGCAAAGCCTCAAACATCCCTTGGCATTGCAGCCATGCCATTAACAGGAGGCTGGTGAACCTACTGCAAGCAGCAAGAAAGGGTGAGCACCCTCAACACTGAAAGCAGCAAGGGTGAGGGACATCTCTGGGAATAGAGGGGCTTCCCAGGGAAGCTGGGCAGGCACCGAACCAAAGGCAGCCCAGCAACACATTACTCTGGAATCAAATCAGACACATCACTTTAACAAACAGCTCTTCAGCCTCGCATCCCCAGCACATCTGCAGCTCTTTCACTCAGACCTGGAGACTTACTTTCCATTGCTGTGGCATTTCAGACACAGTTATCACCTGTGTCTGATGCTCTACAGAAAGAGCACTTGTCCCTGCTGTGAAGTTTATGCTCTTAACACGAGAAACAATGAGGAAAGCAGACAGATGTTGGTACAAGCATGGGGAAAGCTGTACTGGTTTTGCTCATTCATTCATTCCTTTGGTGGCTGGGAGGACATGCCACAGAAGAACCAATTCTCACAAGTGGGGCATAATCTTAGATTGCCTTTTTGTACCTGTGATAATCACTCTGGATGGCAGACAGAGAGAAGTGGCTTTTGCATGGAGCAGAGCCACTTTTTGGCTCCTTGGAAACAGCAGACCCTGAAAAATTAACACAAAATGCCAGCTCCATTCTGCAGCCTGACTTAAATCAATCTATCTGGCATGAAGCAATTGGACTCTCAGGAATTGCTGTGACTAAACCATGCCTTTTTACTCTGGCTTCAAGGCCAATTACAAGCACATCAATACTGTATGAGAAAGCAAAATGCGGAAGCCTCAGAGTATGGAAACATGCTGGAAGGGGTGCTTGATCTATCTAACATGGAAGTGCACAGTAGTATCGCGGCCTGATTTGCCAATTGAGCACTGAAGTTCATGACCACCACTACAAGACATGCAATGCCTATATCACACCCTCAAATGGACTAGGCTGACCTGACAGCACAGTAGAAGCTCCAAGCCCTCTCAAGTTTGCATAAAACCCTTCTGCCTCTTTCCTCAGATGTTCACACTCCCCCAGCCTTTCCTCTGCCAGTGCTGTGCACATAAGAAGCTGAGCCAGAGGACCTTGTTCTCACCATTCCAAAAAATCACACCCTGCACAAGCAGTAATGCCATGCCCCAGCCCAGAGGCAGAGACACGTTTCTGTTCCCTCTGCACTCAGCAAGGGTTGGTCTGACAAAGCTGCACTGAGGTATCTTCCACATCTCCAGGACCATTTCTCAGCCTGGCAATGAGGTGATGACACAGCAAGACAAAAAAACCCTCATCTCTGGTCTGTTTTACACTGCCTCACAGAGCTGGGAACCTCAGATATTATTAACCTTTGTCAGTCAAGCTACAGAAGGGTCAATCTGGACTTCAGCATCAAAACATCTCATCAGTAAGAGGTCAATGGTGAATCTTCTGTCCTCATACTGCCACTTGAGGCAGGCACATCATTAGCACAGATAGACTGAGGCCTTGGTTCCAGCACAAACAACATACAGAACAGCACTACCCAGATAGCATTAACAAAAGCAGGCATTAGTGCCAAAGTTAAAGCTTCACTTGTCCAAGTGGCTGGGTCATGCACGTGTACTGTGATAACTTTTGTTACAGGAACACTGCACCAGGTTCTGCTGCCTTTCAAGTATCTTGATTTCTTTGGCACAGGGCTACTGCCTTCTGTATCATGAGTATCTAAACCAAGTTCTCTCTTCTTACCTCCCAGTTTTTCCATACTGGTCTGTAACCATTCATAAAAGAGAGGGAGGACAGCTCTGAAGAAGTAGAATACACTTTTCTGAGGCAGCACTCAACTCCCTTGAGGGGACAATCCATTCTTTTTCTTTCATGCTACTGTCAATCACTTTTCACATGTTGCAGTAAGGAAGCCTCCTTCCCTGTGATTCATCCCCAGATCACATCTATCCCCAGCTTCTAATAAGGAGGCAGCTCACACATCTTCCAGCTTCTTGTCCATGAACAGATAAGGCCCCATGTGCTGTATGAGGGGAGGAGAGGGTCAGGTAGCAGACACCCAGCATGAAGCAACAGCTACAGATCTTCTTCTAGCAGGGGTCCCTTTGAACATCCCAATTTCTCTCTGACAGCACACATCAGAGGAGCAGATCAGACTAAGACCACTAGCTGCATCCAGCACATGAGGAGGTCTGGAGGCAGAACAGCTCCAGCAATGCCAGCATGTTGCCATACCATGGTGAGGAAGCACAAAGGCAGGAGCTAGTTGAGAGTAACTTGACAGAGCTGATGCAACAGCATGGGAGCTGGTAATGAGAGCCAGCCTCAGGGAGGTGTGCATGCCACAGTACTCTGCAAAGCTGCGCTGGCACTTTTCCTTTCCTGCTGTTACCTGAGTCCTTCAGCTTTATCTACTCTAGATGTGACAGCCTGCAACTGAGGGTTTCATGAGGCTGTGCTCATGCTACTTGCATATAAAAAATCCTGACCTCACCAGCAATTTTGTTGTTTTAGGACTCACTTCTATAGAATAGAAACCTGAACTACTGCCTAGAGTAGGAGAGTGAAAGAAAAGACAGACACCCATGATAAAGTCTCTCATGACTACAGAGGTTCAACAGCAAAATAGTCTTTGAGTTATTATGTATAACACGCAAAAGTAGGGCAAACCCAAGACAAACTATGGGGTGGCTGGTTCAAGCTTTGCTGCACTCAAGACTGCAAGATAAAACTGTGAATAAGCTCTGCAACAGAGGGACAGCTGAGGAACACAAGCCACCAGGTGGACAGTAGCATCTGACTGCAGAGCACTGCCCCAGCACAGTACCAAACTGTCAAGTGTAGGCTCTACAGTCCAGGTCACTGGAGTATGATGATCTCACACCCCTTGGTATGACTGATTTACACCTTCACCACAGTCACAAAAACACTAACACATCCTTAGAAAGTGTTATTCAGCCTGGGGTTCCACAACACTTCTTTATTCCCTCTTTTTTCCCACCCAGCTGAGCCCCTCACATCTGCTCCTAGTTTAACACTCATGCTGAGCACTCAGTGTTTGGGTCTATCTGTGAACTGGAGCTCCAGGTTACCAAGGAAATCTGTAGCCAGAGGAAACAACTGAATGAGTCTTCTTTGCATTAATTTCATGTCCTACGTACCAAGTCATCCTTTTCCCTTGAAAGCTTTGGGGTGGTTCTGTAGGACTTGCTTCTACATATCATGCTTAGAGTTCAACAGCCATACCAGAAGTCCAGGTAGAGTGAGAATACCAGAGAAGACTTTTTTCCTCTGAAGAAAAGTTCTCTGCACTCCTGTGCAAAGTCTGGAGTCTTGCCCTGAACAGCTTTTCCAAGGGAACAGGGACCTAACATCCATCCAAAATGTGTCATTAATGTCTCATCCTCAGAATGTCACACAATTATGGAGCCACTTGACTGAGAAAAACAAACAGCACACCCCAGAAACCTTCACAGGGTATTGCAGAGCAACTGCAGGTCTCCGGGAGCTGCTCTCTTCCTCCTACCTTGGCACACAGCTCTCTGCTCCTGGTGGCTTAATACAGACCCTCTGCTCCACCTCTACTCTGCAGTAAGGACTCAAACCAAAACCGCAGGCTTTGCTGCCAGCTGAAAAGGCTGGAACAGTCTTCCTCACTTCACTGGTGTGAGTGAGTGGAAACTAATAGAAAGAGGGAATTGCAGAAGGTAGCAAAAAAAAGTGAGGCAATGAATCTGGCTCCACTGAACCCAGGAGAGCAGTTGCCTCTCAGCTCCAGCATCGGCAGAAAGGAAGGCTGGACTTCCATGGTTTTCCTGCTTGTTCAAGACATACAAAGGCTGCTGTGCAGAGTATAACATGGGAACAGGAAAAAGGGAAAGGATGTCTATGTCTCAAAGACATATAAGAGGCTCAGGGCAGACCTTCTGAAAGGAGGTTGTAGTGAGGCAGATGTCAGTTTCTTATCCCAAGCAACAAGTAATAGGACTTGGGAAAATGGCCTCAAGTTGCACCAGGGGAGGATTAGTTTGGATATTGGGAAAAAATTTCTTCACCAAAAGAGTTGTGAAGCATTGGAACAGGCTGCCCAGGGAAGTGGTGGAGTTACCGTCCCTGGAGGTATTTAGAAGACATGTAGATATAGTGCTTAGGGACATGGTTTAGTGATGGACTTGGCAGCATTAGGTTAGCAGCTGGACTCGGTGATCTTAAAGGTCTTTTCCAACCTAAATAATTCTATGATTCCCTTCCTGTTTGCAGCACATGTCAGAGAAAACCTTTGCTGCTTTGATAGCAACATATGGTGTGTCTGGTTAAAATTGACTAGATAGACATTAATGTCCCTATTCCCAAAACATATTTATCAGCAGGAAAGTCCTAATCCAAATTTTGGTACAAAGACAGCTTCCCAAGATAGATCTTGCAGTGTAACATGAATACTTCCCTGCCAATTAGGCAGGTCATTTTCACAGACAGCATTTGGGCTACACTTAGAAAACGACCACTCTACACACAGCACCCAGTCAAATTGCCAAATGAATTCTCATAGCTTTTAAAAATACTGTATTTGACATAAACTGAGAGATGACAAATTTGCTTTGCTAAAAGCAGCCCTAGATATTTGTTGAGATCAAAAACATGGACTACTTGTTGTGAGTAAGAGGAAGAAGTTTTCTCTCATCTCACTTTACTAAATGCTTCCAGCTTCCAGCCCTTTTTAGAAATACCCCAAGTAATTCCACTATTCAAATGTCCAGTATTTCAAATCTTGTTCTAAGGCTCATCTTCTCTGTCAGGGGGATTTCACCCTTTTTCCCTTCTGAACTCGAAAGGCAAGCCAGGGAGGATCATGCCAGATCCTGCCTTCCCAGAACTGTGTGACACTGCACAGAAAGCAAACATAGGCCCTTGTAATCTTTTGTTTCTAATGAGTTAAGTGATGCTACAGAAAAGAGTGTATGCTACTGCTGTTATTTAAGACAATAACATTGTCCCCAGAGACAAATGTAGGTCATGCTACAAAGTGACAGTTATTTATAGAGATGTTCTGATAATTACAGTGTCAACTACAAGAACTCATGCCCCTTTGCCGATATGGGAAACACTTAAATAGTGATACTACTCAGTGAAAAAACATCTGCACTGTGTAACTCCATCAGGTGTGAGGGACTTACTGTCACTTGCCCACTACTCTGGCCATTTGCAAGTCTCTTACAGTTTCTGTGAGAAAAGATGTTTGAAGCCAGACACAAAGCCTCAGATAAAATCAAGACCACCTTCTCAACATGACACACCACTACATTCCTGCATTATCCCTTTTTCAGGCAACTCCACGCATGGAAGGTCTGCTCATTACCGCTTTCTTCCTCTTACCTGTGTCTTTGAAGACCCTCTCATCAGGCTGTACTACGGAGCAGAGGCTATTGAGCACAAGCGTGCCAAGTTTGGCAGCTGTGCGCTCAGATGACTTGTAGTAGTCAAGGGCAGTATTTGTCAGAACAAACCAGCGTTTCTTCATCTTCAGAGAGGACATCTTGTTGTTGCTCTGAACTTCTTTATGAAGCCAGCCTAGCACAGGAACACAGACATGTCAATGGTTTTACCACCACAGCAATCTTGTGTCTTGCCTGGTAGCTCTCTAACTCTGGGACAAGAATTCCACCCCTCCGCAAAAGGCTCACACTGGGGCCTACCAGCTCTGCTTTACTGGCTGTGGCAGTATTCTGTAATCTCTGTAAGAAAGTAGCCCAAAATTTTCCACTGAGCTGTTCCATCCTTCAACTCTATGTATTTTTTTATTAATGATCTCTGGTTTAGTTTGCCATCACCATGAGGGCATCCTCTATTAAGAATGTTTCTTTCACAAGTCATAAACATGTGAATAAATACTTTACAATTCATTTCTCCAAAGAGATGCCAAATGCTTATTCAAACCTCAATGAAAGAGGTTTGGTGATACATGCATCTCTTCCTCCCATGGTCAGGAAAAATATGTCTTCTCTCATTTTACATTCAATACTATAAAAGAAAACATAACAGTCTGAGTAGTGAAAGCTGTCAAAAAGACAATTTTCTATTCAGAGCTGTAAAAAGTAACATCCATCCACAAGGCAAAAAGTTCAAAGAATGTGGGACTGAGCCCAGAGGTTCCATAGAAAGAAAAGATAAAAAAACAGACCTTCCTGAACATACGCCTTCATGGCTACACCACTGTCACACAAACATCTTACTATGAGTGCAGAGCGCACACTGACTTTGTAAAGCAGCATTCCTTTTTATCTTAAACTAATGAACAATGTAAGATGAAAGGAACTGCTGCCTTGCAATTAAGTATTTATAATTTAAGGTACTCACACTGTTGTCTGATAGTCTGCTTTATATCATTTAATTTACTTAAAATATTTAAGACTAGGATGGAAGGCTTATGCCACTTTTGCTAACCCTTTTCTTCCTGTCCTCCTGCTGTACCATGAGCACTCTTGGACCTTTATTCATCACAGATACTTTCTGGAAGGTGTAAGGCAATTTGCTCATTCTCCTGCTTTTCACAGATGGGATCAGGAGCGTCTTCATACCTTTAAAATCATGTGATGGGCTGAAAGTACTAAGGGGATTTAAAAATATTTGAGACAAATAGGGTAATATTTGTAACATGTGTGATCAGTACTCGTGCATCAGGTCCTCCATCACCAACTAAGCTCGAAATAGAGACATAATTTAAATTTTTTGCTCAGCCTCAGAGAAGTCTTTTCATCTCACTATGTCGACCCTAATCAGGTTAGTTTGTTTAGCTGAGGACAGCAGCAATCCCACAAAGATTTCTCTCCCTCCCTCTCTACATGACAGGTGTCAGAAGGAACAGAGCTTTCTGAAAACAAAAGCTGCAGTGTCATGTCATAGTCAGTCTAAGCCAGCTGCTCTTAAACAGCAGCCATGCTCCCTTCCTGTTTCCTGACGGCATTTGCTGGACACATTGAAATAAGCTACAGAACATCCAAAAACTAAACGCATAAAGAAGTACTTATTTTTTTCCAGCTTTAGCTTTTTGAAACCACCTGACAGGGAATCATATATGAGTCAGTGCCAGCATAACACAAGACATGACAAGCAGCAGGCAGGAAGGTGGAGAAGGGCAGGAAATTATTTGTTTTGGGGAGCAGTTAGATGGGATTATCTGCAATCACACCTCCCTACAGATCATAAATGGAAGACAAGTTTCACATATCGTAATCACATGCATTTCCTTTTACCTCTCACAAGGAATTCTTGGCCATCAACCTTAGATTCGCCTTTTGGTTTCTGCAGCAGGGAGATCCAGTGATGCATCTCCTCAGGAGTATCACTGTTGCAGTGAATCACTCGATTTGCTGTGATGATCACAAAAGAATTTGGTCTGCCAGAAAATAAAAGCATTAAAATTGGTTGTAACCATACAAATATCTCAACTCACAGCACACCCAAAGCCATGTTCTCTACCTTCCCATATACAATGCAGAAAGAGTCTCTGAATACAAACTACAGAGGAGTGTAAAAGAACTGAAGAGCATCTCCTTTGCAGCTGATCTGCAAACTGATGAACGCAGGGACCAGATAAATGGAATGAAACATCTTTCAAAAGCTATTTCTGAAGACTAGAAAACATTAATCAGTTAATGACCAGATGTAAAATGTCCTGAGTTCATAGGCACAGGACTTTGTTCTATCCTCCAATTGCACAGAGCTAGTGCTAGTACCACTAGACTGAGCTAGTACAGCCATTATCCTCATAGTTATTAAAACTGGGCATGCAGTAGCAAACATAGGTCCCACCAGGGTCCTAAATTAAAATAGGTTTGATATTGGTTTTTAAGAGTATGAGCTGATCCTGACAAAATAGAGGAAAAAACATTATGATACTCCTAAATGATTCTGTCCTTCTCTTGCAACAGACAAATGTGTCCTCCCAAAAGAACATTCACAGTTATGCACAGAATTGATGCTCTACAGAAAAATGGAAAAATAAAAATACCACCAGTTCCAGGAGGACAGACTCAAAGCTTTGGAAGCAAGCACAGATTTCTGTTCAGCTTACTATTTGTGCCTAGTTTTTTTTACTGGGACACAGATTAACTATGAGGAAGCCATGCTGAGAACTGGCTAAAACATTTTGATCAATGAAATCTTAGTTTGCTAACAAGATACGCATTTCCTAAACTAGTAACCCCAAAGTTTTGGCAACCTGTGTGAGACAAAAAAAACAGACCACAGAGGTAAATAATAGCTAACATTTTACTCCAGCACTGTAGTAAGAATCTTTGCCCTGACTGAACCTGTTAACACTGTGGGAAATAATTAAATGTTAATGTAAGTGATACGAAATGTCTCTTCTCTGAAACTAACCAATCTGTGAACTAAAGGTCTCTGCTCTGTTGCACTGCAAAGATTTCAAGAACAATAGAGATTTCTCAATTCATCCATTGTTTTCCACAATGGTGTTTCTTTTTGCTAAATTTACAACAAAATTACTCTGTTAAAAAACTGGAAGTGCTGCTTTTGCTGGACATTTTTGTTCACTGTTAGTAATAGGTAAGCCTATAATTTCTTGAAATTGAGATTATGCTGTTTCCGCTTTTAAGAGGAAGACCATTTTCACTCAAAGCAAATATATGTGGTGTGAAATTCATGCCTGTGAAATGACACAGCTTGAAAAAAGCTACACTTCAGTTATGTTTGTGTGGAAAAAAATTCCCATGAATTTAAACAAATGCAAACCCCAAATAAAATCTGGACCTACCCACAAAAATGTTAGAGAGTTTCTGATCTAAGAGATGGTCAGGCTGCTGTACCTACCGATCAGGATTGTCTGAGGCACAGACAGAGTCAATAAGCCCAACATCCAGGGTTCCCTGTACAGTGAGAAAGACACAGAGAACAGGAATTGCTTGCATCTTAAATTACAGACATTCTCCTTCATGAATGGTATTGGAACTGAAAATATTCTTCTGAATTCCAATAGCTTGAATAGAAATCAGCATGTGAGAAAGGCACGAGTGAGTCATCTTTGCTTCCTGAACAGCATGAGAAGATGTGCAAGGGCTTCATGGGACTGGAGGAAAAAGAGCTGCAAATTTCCAAAGAGCACTATGAAGGTCTGAAATAACCTTCACTGGTATCTCAGTACTGGCAAAATACATAAATACATTGTTCTTCCCAACTGTGTATCTTCTGTCTGGAGTATCTGTGACCCAGACAGAAGTCCCAGACTAGTTCCATAATCCCATCAAAAGGCATTTTATCTGCATAAGGCAGCCCCAATCTTTCCCTCAAACCAAAGACAGCCATTAGTGATCAAGCTGAGCCACCCACCACAACCACCATGTTCCCCACTGCTTACCCTTTATCATCTTTATTGTTTCCTTTATAATAACTGTGCAACTTTCTCATGCAGCTGATGAACTACAGCACTGCAAGTGCTGGAAAAACATGCACAAAATAGTTAAACACAGAGGGCTCTAAGCATGCCCACAGACTGGTTGCACAGTAACTCACCACAGCATTTTTTGGATTGGCCTGTTCATCTTGCATTTCCCTCAGCTGCTGCGCTGTAGCACTGTGTACTCGGCTCAGGACGTTAAACCAACCGCTGGCAATTGGAAGAGACTCACAGTTAAGATTCGGGTAGTGAAACTAGCTGTAGAATACGATCAAGGAACCTGGAGAGCTGTCAGTGGGAAAATTTCTTCATTCACAACTTCCTGAGGACTCTACTACAAAATATCTCTTGGGCTGATCATACCAGATTCTAATGTCTTCCTTCCTCCCTACTTATCCATGAAAATTCTGTGCACGTTCTCCAACCCACTGACAGCTGCTCCCACAAAATCCAGTTTTCTACTTGCTATTCAAGGAACTGGAAGCAGGCAATGGCTTTACGAGAGCATATGTCAGCAGACTGAGAAGAGCATACAGCAATTGTAAAGCAGTCAGGGTCAGTTGGGAATCTTCCTGGACTAGAGTCCTAAAGATGGCTGGAAGCCTTTCTAACTAGTGTCTCTCTGATCTGCTCAGAAACTCAAAAGTCATATGGCTGCCAATCATGGGGGGTTCATACGTTAATTTGCAGTTAAATTATTTGGCTGTGAAAGAGCTTCTCATTACAGACGTACCTCGAGGCTAATCTCTGTTACAGAGCAAGCAGATTCTTATCTGCAGCTTCCAATGATATCGACAAACATCTAGACACCATGGAGGATTCTCAAATTGGATATTCTATCAGATCTGTTAATCTTGCTACTGCAAGTGTTGGTGCTCTCTTGTCCCTCAGAACAGAGACTGATACTGCATTGACAGAGGCCACATTTGGTTTATACTTCTCCTAGCAATTCTGCAATGTTATCTTAGAGTAGGCCCATTCCTTTTCCTTCCAGTTGTGGAAGTTCTGGGTTCAGAAGTTACTGTTTCTTCAGCTACTGCCCCTTGAATTTGCCTGTTTCTTGTTCATGTGGCTGTTCCAGTCTATTTCTGTTAGTGTCTAAATACCTTCCCCCATACTCTTCCTACATCCAAATGAAATAACAACCAACCCTAAATAACTTCACAGAATCAGATTAAAGTAGATCAGAGAAGCAGTTACGCTGGCTGGGCTAAGAGAGTAGAAGCCTTGATAGCAGTAGGAAAAGTGGGAAGACATGAGCACCTATGGACAGTAACCTCTTAACGTGGCTTTGCATAGGCAGAATAGGTGGTCCAACCTGCCCTTAAATGACTGATCCCTACTGTCTGACCAGGACACCAAGAAGGAAGGACATGAGTCATTTGTTTGCTTTGCACTGAGAAGATTTTATCAGATGACACTACAGACTCTGATAAGCTGCAGTCTCTTCTCTGTCTCCTGGGTAAAACCCAGCTGCTCTCGCAATCATTTACAGACAACATGAATAGACTTTTTGTTTGATTCAAGATTCCATTTAATAAATAAATCAGCTATTAGATGTTCCAGTTTATATTAAGGTTTTGTGTGTCTCCTGAAGTAACCCTGGTTATACCTTAGTTACTGG
>JANHGB010055663.1:14801-33150 GCA_026283785.1 Coracopsis vasa
ATTATACTCACTCCTCCATCAGTCTTTAGCTTAAACATAATCTCATTCACCTTATAAGAAAGAACAAATGGGGGACCGATTGTATTTCCCAGGCTGTCCCATGAGCAAGCTGGTTCAGACTTGCACTGAATGAACAAACCTAACAAAACTCCCTCTTGTACCTGGCATCTTCTGGTGACTCTGCGACAATGTGATAAACTCTGTCTTCCGTCACAATGTCCAAGGCATTCTCCTTTTCATGAATGTCCACAATCTCCCTGGAACACAGCAAATCACAAGAGTCAAAACTGAAAACCTTTCACAGGCATGAATTCCATCTGGCCAACTTTTTTTCCACATTGTACCATTCAACATAGAGAAGGGAAAGCACTGATTCAGATGGCTTATAACTCCAATAGAAACACAACATTTTTCCAATATACATTAAGGATTTTAGGATCTCCTTAAAAAGATTTGTGCTGTTAATCTACTACAAAAGCAAAACTTAAGGTGTTAAATGGCTTTTCAAGACACCAGCAGACTACATGATTACATGGAAGAAGAGATAACAGAGAGGTTGATACAGAGGGCTGTTTACAAGTGGGGTGTGCCACTCTTTTCAGCACTTCACAGGACCATATAATGCTAACAGATGACTAGTCTCTCCCACAGCAGGAGCTGAGGAATTGGCTAAAGCAGCAAAAAGAGCATTCGGGACTCAGGAAAAAGCATAGTACATGTTGCCAAATTCAGATCCCGCTGTGAGCTTCATACCACCTCTGTGAATGCCTGGAGAAGCCAGGAAACAGATGGAGTCAGGGTAGGGGGGAATGCATGGGGTATGTACTTAATTAGCCCCTCCTGTTCTGGCTCCTTCCATGGCTTGGAAAGAGCTTCTGCTGAATTATGAAATGCAAGACTGGAAAAAGAACTATCAAGTAATTCCAGACTCCCTCCAGAATAAAACTACAAGTTCTAATTGTCTTTTTCTTTCCTTATGTTTCTGATTCTCCTAGCCCTATGGAAAATACATAGGCTGATGAACTGGCAGCACTAAACACTTCATTATGAATTTAGAGCGTGAATACTGGGGATCACAAGGATTTATTTCTTCACTCACTTTGCCCTTCTGATATCAATTGTCCCCTTCAGCTTTTCTTCGCTATCGTTCTCGAAGTACATCAGCTTGGATTCTCGAAGCACAAACCAACGACGTTTCCAGTTGCGGCGTGAAAGTGTTGACATTCCTCCACCTTTTTTATAGAGCCAGCCTGACTTCAGTGCCTCTTGCTTGGTGCGAAACCACATGAAGGCCTCGTTCTTCAGCACACACCAGCGCCGCCTCCATGGGTTCATGAGACCTCCTGAAAAGCAAGGAAACAAGATTTCATCAGACATGCAACAAGGGCCGTGCTTCTATTCTGACTCCGCTTCTTCGGCACTTGGTAGGAACTTCAGTTCCTAGATGAAACAAAGGAGCTGAAGGAGGGAAACAGGTTATGCTTAAGTTTGGACAGATTAAAAACAGAACAAACTAGTGAAACAAACACAAAATATAGAAATATATGCACTTCTACATTTTTATACTGTCTTGAGTTTTGTAGCTCAGAATGAGTCATTTAAGCCCATACTAAGTGGGCACAATTAAGTCCCAGTGGCAAAGAAAACCAGTCCAATTCCCTGACATCCACCTCCTAGTTGTCTGATTTGCTTGCATTAAATAAAAGAAGGGGAAAAAATGAGATTAAACAGAGAACTAAGAGAAGATGAAGATGATGGTTCTGGAGAAACAGAAGAGGGAAGTGGGCTTTGTGGATTCCATCCTTCCAAAGTGTTGCCTAAGCACTTACCTTTCATGTAGAGATAGCTGTGAAAATAAGGTGGTCCTGTGCCATTGAAGAGAGTGACTCGTCCATTACAAAATTCTTCATCTGTGTCAATGTAAACATCCACTTCTTCTTCACTCTCCAGGAACTACAAAGAAAATAAGAAATACAGGCTACTTGGGCTCTCGTGATTGCAGGAGGACTGGAGCAAATTAACAAGGCTAGAGAAGTCACATGATCAGAAGGTGCAAAATTACACATACTCCCTGTACAAAAAAAGCAATACAGTAAAACTAGAGGCTTGACAGCTTACCCATTAACGCCTAAAGCAAGAGTCTCCAGAGCATGGAATTTCCGTATCAGAAAGGCAAGTGATATTCAGCAGTGGACATGGCTAGAAAACTCCAGTTACCTGCGGTAACAAACTTTCCTGTTTCAAGGCAGAGCCTGCAGTCCAAAGATCTAAACTACTGAAATAATATCACAGTATTTACTCATCCCTGTTCTCCAACTAGATAATGGTCCTCAACCATAAGAAAGTACTTTACACACGAAACCCCATATTACCCTATCATTTCCTTTACTTTAAATACAACTTCATTTGATTGGCTTTATTAATTTAATACTAATAAATGCAGCTCCTTAGACCTTTTCTTTCCTCAAATGCATGTTGCTTTTTCTCATGTTTCCCTTCTGTCCTCTCTCTGTGACCCTGCAAAGTGCTACTCTTTTGTCTCATTCCTGTTCCACTCAGTCATTTTCCCTCTCTTGCCATTAAGTTTCAAAAAGCAAGTACTCTTGGACCAGCAGCTACTGATGGGATCTTGACCCCGCTGCAGTTATCTCTCGTATGGCTCTTGCCATGACATAGTATCAGCTGGATTTTTCATGGGTCTTACTCACTGTGCAGCTCAATAAAACCCTTCACTTCTTATTTACATTTTATGAAGAATGGTGGAAACTTGTCTAGGCTGTGACAGAATGATTCATGACTTGAAGATTACCCGACAGTGATCCGAGTACCTGCCACAGAGAAGGTACCTTTACTCAAGCAGATCACATCATAAAATATTCTGATGGCTGGCAGCTGACATTAGGGAAATGCAAACAGGAAAAATCAGGCAACTTTTTAAGAGGGTCACAATCTGCCATTGGAAAAGAATAGCAAAGGAAGTAAGCTGAATTCCTTAAAAATCAACCAATCAATCAATCAATCAATCCTTTTCTAAAGATATTTTGTAGCTCAAAGCTCTATTCTCAGAGACATAATTTATCTGAAGTATTTTTATGGCTATCTTTGGCTTCACACCTGAACTCCTCACAATCTTATGTGGGCTTACCTGACATTCGGTTCTGTAAGGGGATTTATCATTGCATTATTAAGCAACTAGCCTCAGGGCACTCAGGAAGTTCAGAGCCTGGTATGGGATCTAAACTGAGATGTATCAAGTGTAAGGCTAATAGCCCAGCTTTACTACCATGTCACTGTCCCTGGGGTAGGAATGAAAAGGTTCAGTCTCTGTTATGTGCACTGGGACCTAGCCTGGATCAGCACAGCCATTTCTTGTAGCCTTAGAATAGCTTATCTATTACACGGTAGCTGAAAATAAACCCTTGACTCTGAACAGTAACAGGACTAGAACAAGAGAAGCTTTAGTGGTGGAAACAGATCAAACCCCAGCCCTTCCCATTTCCTCTTGTGACTGTCCACTGAAAGTTCAGGCTACTTCTGTGAAATCTCTCTAAGGCAGAACACACACCTACAAGATACCAGTTACCTGCTTTCAGTGTTCCTAAAGGGTATTAGGTTAATATAAGGTGATGGAAAAAATCTAAAATAGTCTAGAGACATGTGCTAGCTTCTGTACCAGTAAACACTGGACAATCACAAGCCCTCTGGCCTTCAGCCTACCTGTGACTCTTCCCTTTTTTTCAAGCTGATTATTGATGTAACAGGGAGTTATATGTTAGTAATAATACCCAGAGCAAGCAGACACAGAGTAAGAAGACAAGGATATTAAAAATACCAACAAAGTTACATTAGTGTCTGGAAAAGTGAAGGGAGAGCATCTTACCGAGTCCAGGCTGCCACGGTTGGAGTCCAGGCTGGTACCATGGGAGTGTCTCAGACCTTCCTCACCATTCAGAGGCTCAGCTGAGGTGCTGCCTACATCTCCACAGCCATCAAATTCCTCATGGTCGTAGTCAGACTCCACATCTGGGGGGGAAGTGTAAATTGGCTCTCCCACCTCTCTACTGTTACCCCTCTGGGTATCTGAGACAGTGCTGTAAATGCTTTCTGCTGGGTCAGATAGAGCCCTCTGCTCCTTGGGGCTAGTGGTTCTTTCCACAGGTTGTTCTGGAGCAGGAACAACCTCTCCAACTTCCCTATGGAGAAGTGAAAGGCTTGTGTCTGCGACTTTCTCTGAGTAGTTATTGCTGTTTCTTGTGCCATGCTGATTCAAGACCACCAAACTGGAAGTTGGTCGTCCTTCCTCATCAGCATGAAAACCCTCATCCACTTCTTCTTCAGCCAGTGGTGCCACCAGGCTGCAGTCAATGTTTAGTGTCCCCTCACTAGAAAGTGAGCGCTCCAAGTTCTGCACACTTTCATCCAGATTGCCAAAATCCAGCAGCTCCAAGAACTCCTGAGCAACCCTAGATGCCTCCTTTTCCAGCCTCTGGATCTCTTCTTCTCGCTGCCGATTGATTTCATTCCTGGTATTTTCACAGATGATAGACATGTGATCCTCTTTCTGTTGCTGCAACTTCTCAATCTCCTTCTCCAGTCTTAAGATCTCCTCCATCTGACGTCTCTCCTCTTCTTGCAGGGGAATATCTACCTCCCCAGCCTTTACTGCTTCCACCTTAAAGAATTTATATAACAGTGTTAAAGCAGTTTCTTCAACTTATATATGTTCCTTGCCTGGATCTTTCTTCCCTCATATCTTGTTTGCCTTGTACTTCCCATTTGCAAAAAAGATGACTCTAAGCATCCTGCAATCATCCACGGTATAAAAGCTGAAAGTAGAACTAATGGATTTTCAGGTACCTCCTTTTTTTCCAGCAGCCTACCTCCTTTCTGAATCTTACAAATAAGCTCACTGGAATCAGTGAATTTTTAGAAGATCCCCTCTGTCTGCTGCTCATATTACACAGCCCTTTGTACACTACAGTTTGGGTAAAAGCATTCTGAAAGCCCATCGCCTCTTTCTGAACTATCTCACACACATAAAGGAGCAATATAAATACATATATGTACTGCCTGCTTAAGAGCTGAAGATTTCCTGGAAATTCAGTGGAAGATTTGGGGAATTCGTTGCTTCCTGAGCTGGGGGTCTGACCATCAGAATCTAGGTCTGGAAAGGGTACTTGCAGTGAAGTAAGGACTGCATCCATTCCAATCCCACTCCACCAAAACTCCACCCAGAGTTTCTTGGCATTATTTAGCATCACTGGATGGATGATGACTGGCTGCTGAAGACTCAGTCTTCCTGTTCCCCATAACTGAAGTAACAGGAAATTTCTAGCAAGTATACAATAATTAGAAGACGGAAGATACTGGTAACTTTCACTGACATTTAGCTGTAAGATAAAGCCACCCTCCCCTCCATGGAGGATGTTGAAAACACACACACACACAAGAAAAGACAAAAATAAATTCCAAAAGGATTTCATGTACTTCCTGACTGGAGTATGACAACACAGCCAATGAACTGGCCCATTTAAGGTACAATCCTTGCTTTCTTTAGTTATCCTATTGATCGCTTTTTACTTGACTCTTACTTGTGGACAAATGTATTTCTATACTCATCATCTCTTCAGAACAGAGCTGGCCTAAAACTGGGGAACAAGTGGTTTGAGACAAGAAGTAAGGAAATACACAGCTGTTTTCACACACCTCAGGGTAGGTGGTGTGCTCTTTGATACATCAAGTACCAACAATTAGATCAGTTACAAGGGCTTTATTTTAGCCATGGCAGCAGCTGGCTGCACTCTTATTTTGGCTGTTACAGGCAACAATCCAGCAAAACAGACTGTGTCACAGTTCTGCACATCACAAGGTCATATAATAAGCTCAAGCAGTAGAGAGAAGAAAGGATGCTGCGTGTTCAATAAGAAATTTTCAAATAAGAACTATGCAGGCTGGTATATGAGCCTTGAAAAAAACACCACCTTGTTCACTCTATGCTTCTCTGCCAAAGCCAAACATCTGCAGGTTTTGAATGAACAAAGCCAATTTCTTAAATAGTGATGCCACAATAAAAGTACTAGCTCCAGTCAAAGTGTAGGCAATGAGGGACCCTTCACAGACACTCAATAGAAAACGTATGTAAAGAATAACTCTTCAACTTACCTGAGCCACCTGGAGTAGCAGATTCAGTTGGTCCTTTTCTCTATTAAGAAACAAGACACAATAGTCAAGAGATAGTCCCAGTCCTCCTATATGAGGCTTTCAGAATTACACGCACACATCATCCCTTCACAGTTAAGGTTAAAGTAAGGTACCTGTGGTAAGACTGATTTAAAAGCTTTTGTAATTTAGTAAAAATCCAATTCTCTGTGGTTGGCATGACCTTTGTGGATACAACAGATTTCCTCCACACACGTAGCTTTCAGATCAATCAGGAAACTGGACTAGCTAGAACACACTAGGAAGGACATTGGAAACACTGTCAAAAAGACTGATCAGGTAGACTCATGATAAATGTAAACAGAATCTTCTGAAGTACTGTACATCCATGGACACTAAATGAGACTGTACCTGCATGACTGACAGATACCAGGAAACTGTGTGTGTTTGGTTTTTTTAAAAAACAGAATTATTGTAATACCAGAATGGAATTTGTGCTTTGTTTGGCTTTTACTTTCTATTCTAGAGACCTGGGTGCTCCAGCTTGCGTAACTTCTCAATGGCATGCAAAACCCAGTTTACTAGTAAGGGCTGTAAGAGTCAGTTTGTTAGTAAACATGAGTAGAGGACAAAACTATCCCATGGTGCTGCATCTCCACTCAGATCAAAAAGGTCGTACTTCATGAGAAAGCTGTCACTATTATGGCCAGTTTCTCCATTGCGAGCATGCTACAAGCAACTGAACTAGCAGAAAATGACATGGTCACGCACAGGGAGCAGGGATAGTATGCGGCTGGATGGAAGAGCCTGCCTGCAGTAACCACTGTGCAGCTGAATTCAGACTGGCAGCGGGAATTTTCAAATCTATAATGCGACCCCAAGCAGAATAGGAGGGCAGTAATATTTATTTCCCAGGGCCTTCAGCTTTCCCAGCCAAACTCTAAATTGCAGCTGCAAGTCACAAAGTCCTCACTCTTGTGCTCTCCCTCTCAAAAAAAAAATTCCAGGAAATGTTTACAAATGAAAGCTGACATAAGTGAGATCCAGATGGTTCCAACTCTACTGAAAGATCTCTAAGAGCCATGGGTTAAACAATTGCCTTAAATGATAAGGCAGAGAAATAGAGCCATTTAAAACCAAATCAAGAATACCACTTACAATCTACACGCTAATTCCTGCAACTGTTTCTCACATTTTTTAGACCTCTGATATTTCTTGCTGCTTTCCATTCATCTCCAACCGATCCACACTCTTCCTGAAATGTGATACCCAAAACTAAGGACAGTACTCCAACTGAAGCCTTACAAGCACCAAGCAGAACAGAAGAATCACCCCCACATCTCACAGAAATGATCCTGTTTATAGACAGCATTTGCTTTCTCCTCTCACACAGCATGACACTGGGAACATGCTCAACTTAGCCTCCAAATCTTCTTCTGCAGTTGAAGTAGGCATTTGTTTTTCTCTCTCTATGCATTCGATTATTCCTAATTGTAGATCTTCATATGTTTGTACTGGAAGTTACCCTATGTTTTCCAGACCCTTTCTTCAATTTGCCAGAATTATTCAAATTACAATCCTGTCTAGTTTTATACTTACAGCCCCCCAACAGATGGTTTTATCTGCAGATTTAATAAGGGTATTCATATTTCCTCATCCAACTTATTATGAAAACATTGCACTAGTACCATACCCAGCACAAACCATGGAAGAATCCCACTCAAGAGTTCTCTCCTGTTTAACGAAAGGCTACTATTGCTTACTAATTAAAATGCAATGGGTTGGAACTAGATGATCTTAAGGTCCTTTCCAACCCTAACTATTCTATGATTCTATGAATACAATGCATTAAAAAACAAATCCTGATCCTGTTTCATGTATTTTTTTTCCAAACCACATTCTTTATAGTGTCTTAGAGAATTGTCATAAGATGCCAAAGTCCCTGCCTACTCAAAATCAAGTTATCCACCCTGTATGGCTTTTCCCTATCCAGAGGGCATGTCATAAGCTATCACAGGAGGAAACAAATAACTTAATCTTGTTTGTTCTTCAGAAATCCATGTTAGCTCCTAACTCCTTCATCAAGCATATACCACTGTTTGTTTCAGTATCTTCTTGAAACTGAGATTAGGCTGACTGGTCCACAATTTCCTCATTCTTTCTCTTCCCATTTTAAATGGGGGTTTGGAATTTTCCCATTTTATGGAAATTCCACTCATACCCACGAAGGAGGAGAAAGAGAATAAAATAGAACTACTTCAGCTGGTTCCAAAAGTACCCAAACATTGATTTCACTAAGTCTGGATGACTTTGTAATCTGATTTATCTGAGCATTCTCTAACCTTTTATTTTCCTACTAGGCTCTCAATTCACATCTGTGCTAACTGTATTGTTCCTTCTGGGGAAGACAAATAAAAATAGTATAAAGTACTTCAGCTTTCTCAACATTATAATTTTTTCTTCCTGTTGAACAGTAGACCAAATTGCTCCATATCTCCCTAAGTGTATGCACAATAACTGCATGACAACTTTTAGTTCATTACAATTCATGTTGCATCTTGGGCCTTCTAATTTTCTCCTTGCATGTGTGTTGGGTTTTTTTCCTTGTTCTCAGTAGATCAGCCAATCTGCAATTTCTGTGGACTTCCACTTCATTTTTGAGGTCTCATGGAAGTTCAGGATTTAGCCAAGTTGGTCTGCTAGTACCTTTTTGGCCAATCATTCTGAATGAAGCCATTTGACTTCAAGCAGAAAATGAAATCAAAATGAGCAGTTCACTCAATTCCTAGAAACACTGACACTTCTTTACAATGATGCTGAGTTCATCACACCTTTCATGGGCTGGGTACCAAAGGGCAGGAACAGAAACACACTAGACTGAATAAGCTAAATAGGTTCTTTTATCTAAGTAGGGACAGGCTCTACATAATACAATGAGGACTTTAGACCTGAGAGTGCATCTGTAGTATCTGACATTCTGAACTTGCACAGCTGTTGTTGAAAACTGACATATTGATAAAATGGAGCCTTCAGTGTTGTTCAACAAATTCCTTGACCAAACTTCATCACTGGTGTCATTGACTCCATGTCTTGTCCCAGCAGATACATCACCCTACTGTCTTCAGTGAAATTGCAAGCAATTTCTTTTCCTTGTGACATGATTCTAACCTTAGAATTTTCTGATGCTTGTCACACATCTTAAGTCTGCCAAGATCCAACATCAGGACAAGTATGTTACAAAAGCCTATAAACCCCATAACCAACTATTTATGAAAAACTTAATGTCACAGGATTATTTGTTCAAACTTATGTAATAATCTCATAGTTGAAGATTTATGCTTCTTAAAACAAAAGAATATCAGAAAAGACACCCAGTTTGGTTAGGATGTAGGTAACCACAGAGTGAACAGTAAAAGATATGAGGTGCAGGATTCTCAATAGGTGTACTGTCACTGCTCACAGATTGCCTCTTTTTGTCATATTAGCTTTTCCTTTCTCCTCCTGATCTCTTGACACATCCATATCCCTGATGAGAGATACACAGCAGCAGCAACACGGAGAGCATGTATATTCTCATGAAAGTAAGAACAGTAGCAGCAGAGGTACACTGCCCATCTTGTTCTCTCACGCATCTCACTGGACATAGCAAGACCCATGATACTGGTATCTTCTCATACTGCTAATCCTTCCAGAGTTTGGAAGACTGCATAAATCTTCCTTTACCACTACAAAGCAACGAGAAAAATATGCATCTCTGCCCAATCAGTGAAGCTTTCATGTACTTTCCAAAGCAGAATATCATGTAGATTCCAAAGGGAAAAATGCACTGCAATTTGACTTCCTAAAGGAAGCAGGATACTCCTTTTCTATGCTGCTTTTCTATTCTAAGCTGCCCACAAGCACACCTCAACCCTGTCCCCTGGCATTGGGCCACTTTCTCATGCAGCTGCTGTTCCAGTGTCACCAGACCTGCCTGTACACCTCCCTTAGTGCTAGGGAACTATAAGTGAAAGATACCATCTTGTACCTTTCCTTCACCTCTTCCTCTTCCTGTTTCCTCCTACGCTCCTCCTCTTCTTGCCATTGTCTTTCCTCTTCCTTTCTTCTGATCTGTTCTTCCTCTTCTTGCCTCCTTCTCTCCTCCACTTCCTGCTTCCGCCGGAGTTCCTGCTGCAGCAGGTGCTGGTAGAGGCTGCGAGCCAGGCGGCCACGCCAGTGCTTCTGCAGGGTGACTGCAGAGGCCTTCAGTCGCAGCAGGCTCTTCTTCCAGAAGTATGCTCGGTAGTTCTTTTGGATTATAACAACACTGGCTAGCACCTTCTGATACTTCTTCCTAAAAACAGAACCAGATGCTTAATGCGCCATGAAGTAATACATGCTTTGCATTTCTCATGCCCTGGTATATCGATCAACCTTACCATGTCCACAGAAAAATTAATTAGGAAAAGCAGTCCTCAGAAATTACACAATTTCTGTTCCTTTACTGCCATTACCCATAAATCATAATCCTCCTTGTTTTCACTCCTCTATCTACCACTGGTTTGTTTCCATGGGTGCCTATGTTTGTGAAGACTCTCAGAGGATGAGGGACAGGTATTTAGCACATGGAAAGAGATGGCCCACCGGTCCAAAGTCTCCTTGCCTTGCACATACACACATTCACTGTGCAATTGGCATAACCACTCAGTGTGGATTTATTCTAATAAAAGCATCTAAATAGCCTTACTATATGAGAGCCAAGTCCCAAACTGCCCTATCTTTTCAGTGGCCAAAAGTGAATTACTCTAGGAAAAGCAAAAATGGGGCAAAAAAAGAATCTGGTCATATTAATCTTGCATTGTTTGGGGGAAAACACAGTGATACTACAATACTGACTGCTGAATGTAACATTGTAACAGGCTTCCATAAACATATATTGCACAATATTTTGCTTAAACAATAATGATGTTATAATCAACTTTGCAGCACTTTAAAACCAAAAAACATAGTAGGGCCTTAAAAAAAAAAAAAATAATCATTCATTCAATATTTCTACAGTCTGGTGAAGTTCTAGAAAAGTCAGCTCTTGCCTCTGCATTACAGACTATTTTTACCAAGGACCTGAAAAAACAGTCACTGGCAGAAGTTTGTACATGATACACAAACTAGGTAAATCTCAAAGAGTTACTATTACACAGTAATCTGTAAGCTATTTGTAAAGCTAAATTTGTAAGCTAGATTCAAGAAAACATTAAACAATCCAAAAGAGCCAAACATAAGGTCTTGTATTGAAGAATCAAAGGCCAAACACACCTGATGTGGGGCTATGTTAGAAAGCAGCAAGTCAAAAACAGATTCTGGGGCCACAGATGATCAGATCCCATCAAAATGCTATTAAAAAAATAATTACTGGGATTCTTACACTTGCAAGCAGAAATACTGTGTAGAAGGTGACTGCACTGCTTCTTTTATCCTGGGTTCAATGTTAGCACCTCCATTTCAAGAACAATGTTAGACCCTCACGCGATTTCTGAGGAAGCAGGATTGGAAGCAGAAATTTTGGCTTACAGAAAGAGAGCACTTGCTTCATGATCTTAAGAAAGAGAAGGCTATGGAAATGCTTGATCCCTGTCAAAGTACCCACATCTTTGGGTGCCATTTCCATTTATCCAAAAGGGGACATAAGATTTAATTGACCTGAAGCTGAAGTCTGTTCAGCCTGAAAATAAGCGGATATTTTTTAGAAGTAGCTGAATATATCTTAGACACCTTAAGATCTTGCTGTAGGAAAATGATCATTGATACTATTAAAATCAAAACCTTCTTTACTCCAAACCAGAATTTGCAGAGGGAAATGCTATGGGGCTGTTATGCAGGATCTTAGGCAAGCAGGCTACAGTAATCCTGTGAGGTCTTGCAGTCCTAGAAAGCACACTGCTCTCACATAGCCTTCCCACAGAACTTCTGCAACCCCCTGAGGAAAAGGCACTCCTCAAAATCCCTTTCCTGGCAATGAAACCCCTTTCAAATGGCAACAGGGACCCATGCTGACAGTTTGCCACCAACCTGCACATCAGATATGTCAGCCTAGTCAAGAAAGTCAGGAGAGGGATGCTAATAGCAGTAGTGTGCAGAGGTCATGCTTTTTTCTGTAAGTATTATGTCAAAGGGAGGAAACACAGAGAAAAGAAAAGGAAAAGGAAGAGGTGATAAGAAGTGGGAGGTTGTAGATTAATTGCTCCGGAGCTGCAGTCCCCTCACCGCTGCTCCCTCTGTTCTCCCTGTGCCCTGCCCATGGGGTGTGAACAGCTGCAGACGCACCCTCTGCCAAGGCAGATGTAAGCGCATCAAAAAGGGTACTCTGACTTTTACAAAATGCATCTGCCAGGAACTCTCTCAAGTGCAACATGTGCCAAGCCCTGCCCTGCCCCAGGCCAGCTCTGCCTGCTAATCTGCCAGGCTGAAGTGCCCCCTCATTCCTCATGACTGCAGCCAAGCTTGCGGGTGCCCTTCGGCTGGAACTGCTGCACACAGGCCGTGAATTTCATTCCCCTTGTGCAGCTTTCCACTCACCCTCTTGCACTGGTCTAGGAAATAAAACCTGCAATCCATGCTGAGGAACTGGGAGACATCCTGACCATGTATCACAAGAGAAAACAGGGTGGCTGCAAGGCTCCTATGAGCACGTTGGAATTTAGTTAATTACTCTGTTGATGAGCTGTACTTAGCAGTTATGCCTCCAAGGACTAGTGAACACAGGGCTACGGAGTAATTTCTTACTGTCTTCTTCCCCTGAGCAATAAAGTCCTGCAGAATTGAGGGGGACAGCCAAATTTACACATGGATCCTGCACCTTAGAGTTCCACAGATTAACTATAAAAAAATGGGATCACTTGAATGTGCTTGATTTTGTTGTGTCACATTTTAGTGATTAGTCACAGATACTAGGCTGTAGGGAATGAGACAAAGAAAACGTTCTCATCTTTAGGACTGGTTTTCCAGGCTCACAGAACAAATTCACAAAGGGGAAGGAACCAGTAAAATCTCTCCTGTGGCATATGTACCCTTCTTCAACCAACCTACTTTGCATGAGACCGAATGGGTTTAAATACACTTATCCTTGCAAAACTAACAGAAATGGTGTCAAGCTCTAGGCAGCACACCCTGGTACTCCTGACTTCTGCCCAACTCCGCACAGACCATTCAGCACTGACCCAGATGAACTCCCTCTTTCTGGACCTTCTCCAATACAGGTGCAGTGCAACTGGAAACTCTTCACAGAAAAGTCTGCCTGTGTCCCTCCCTGGCTCTTTCCTCACTCCCTGCTCTCTTCCCTGCAAAGTCCAGCTACCTCCAGCTGCCTGTAAGGATTCCCACTCTGGCTGCAGAAGTACAGCTTGCTGTTGAAGATGGGCCTCAGAAGAGCAATGTGTGGGATGTGCAGACTGGACGACCTCAAGATTTCTAGCCAAAAGGAAGACTGCTGCAACACTGTCTCCATCAGAGCCCTGCAAGGCAGCAACTACCTTCCCAGGAACTCAGAAAGCAGTAATTCAGTTTGCCTGCAGTGATGTTTCCCAGAAAAATCAATTTTCCTGTGCTAATCCCTACCCCTCTCTCCAAATGCTAGACACAAAGTAAAATAGAGCAGAGGCCCTGACACAAAGAACTTGCAAGCTCATGTACAAACAATGGAGCTAGCTCATTTGTCTTCCTAGAGGGAAATAAACCAACGAATAAAAGCCCCCGAGACCGAATGTGTATTTTGCTGATATTCCACATTAGCAAGGTAGGGTACAACCTTGCACACATTTCACAACGCAAAATGAGCTACCTGGTGTAACTGGAGCTGTAAGAAGAGTGCCTGCTGGAAGAGCTCTGCTGGCCAGGGCTTTCACCTTCTCACATCCCTGACTGACAGGTGTCTGGAGCAGAGACCAGCCAGGAAAGAGCATCTTACTGGGATTAAGTGTGCATGCCACAGTCATTAAGGAGTCAGCTGTTACAGTGACTGCGAGGGGCAGAGGAGGGGCAGTTTGTCTGCAGTTGGTTCTCCAAACCCTCCTCCAGTCAGGTGCAAAAGGGAGCGGCAAGAGGAGATTACTGGTGCAAAGCTGGCCAAAAACCAATTCTGAAGAGTTAATTAAAAGGAGAGGGAGATCACGAGGCAAACAGGCAGGGTGAGGGAAGAGGGTGAGCAAAGGCAGAGCTGCGAGTTGAGGAAGAAGCGATTTGCAGGGGGAGCAGAAACCAAGAGTTGGCAGGCATAAGGAAAAGGAGGGGACCCAAAGTATAGGTGGGGCTCAGCCAGGAGAGCCCTGAAGGCAAGGAAAAGGTGTCATCGGAGGCAAGCAGTAGGTACAGAGGTCCCTGCAGAAGCCTGCTGAGCACTGCTGAGGGAGGGTGCAAGCGTGCACAGAATTGAAGAGGTGTCAAAGGTGCATAAAGGTTTCAGCAGAACTGATGCTGGCAGGGAGGGCAGATACTCCAACTCTCCCTTGGAATACTGGAGGGGGAGAAGTGAGGGATGCGAAGGGACTAGAGAGCAAAGCAGGGGGTCGGGGCAACCGAGGCACACAAGCACAGGGATGGTGGGGCAGCCCCCAGCACTGACCTTGCCATGTAGCCCAAGACGTGGGCCCGGATGACTATAGCTGCTTTCCTCAACTCCTCTTCCCGATCCTTCTCCAGCTTCTGCTCAAGAGCTTCCTTCAGGAAAACCTGACGCCACGGGGAGGAGTTTCAGTAAACACAAAGAGAGGAAAGAAGTCAGTCCCCGGGAGAGCCGGGAGATTTCATCCCCGGGTGGCCGGCGCTGAGCGCGCCCCGTGTCACGGCGGCCGCCGCCGCTCCAGCGCCCGCCTCGGCGCCTCGCCCGGGCAGCCCTTACGCGGGGCACCGGGAAAAGTTCTGCAGCGACACGAACCAAACTCCGTGCCCAAGCCCAACCCCCGCCGCCCTCACGCTGTGGTCAAGACTTAAAAGAGAGAGGGAGGGAGCGGAGGAAGGAGGGAAAGAGGAGGGAGGAGGAGAGCCTGTGCTTGCGCCTGGGATTAACTCTTTCCCAGCTGAGAGCTTTCCCTGCACAGTTCAGTACCTCCCTGCAGCTGGCACTGATACCTACTTGGGTGGTTAAATATTTTGCAAAGATACTCCTCCGCATTTCAAGGAAAGGGAGGAAAATTCAGATTTCTAGACTCCAGGAAGAAATTTTAACAGCAATCCTCATAATGGAAGACAGCTGGAAAGCTAAAAGCCCCATCGGGGTGCAAAGCTGAGTGCACCCTCAGCCCTCTGGGGCTGAAATCCTTCCCCAGTCTCCAGGAACTCAGAGGTGGAGATGCTTCTTTGCTGAAGAGGCTCAGCAGTGGAACATGCATTAGGAGAAACTGAAATATTACTAGTTGCATCTCAGTGTCCAGTATTTCAATTCTCAATCATCTTTCATCACCAGTATTTCAGTCCTCTGCTCAGTGCCAAACACTTATTTGAGGAATGACGGTGCTATTTTAGAGACAAAAGGACTGAGATACAAGCAAGATAAGGGCATGTTTACAGGAATTGTGCCGACATATCTGAGCTACTTTAAATTAGCTGGCTTGCATTATGTTAGCACAGGTTTCAGCACAAATTGCTCAAATAAATGCTTTGCTTTTTGAGATGGACTGCAGCATGCATGGAGCTCCATGGCACTGTGGGTACACTGCTAGCAGTACCCAGCCTAGAATAAGTTGGCTAAGAGTTAGCTATGTCCATACAAGCTGTAGTCAGAGCAGCAACTGCCATATGGCCATGCTCGTGGGACCTGCTGCCTGACATTGGCTAAATCACTGCCAGCACCAGCAGCAGAAAGGACTGCTACTAGGAAAGTGCCCTACTTGTTAAAGCACTGCTGTGAACGCAGGCTGTGAGCTGACACTCATCAACCTGCAGAACTACATTAATCAGTAAAAATGCCTTACAAATTTATTAGATCCATGTGGCTATGCTGAGAGGCCAGAGCGATGTCCAGAGATGTGAACAGTTTAGTCCAGTGCTCTACACAAACTCTCCCCCTCTCCACTTACCTCCCCTTATGTCTCTGTATGCCTTCCCTTCCATCACTGCTTTTGGCCTCATCACTTATTTAGGCTCTTTTCTCCCCCTGCAATGATCACCATGTACTGAAGCCTCTCCCTGAGTTATTACCCATAGCCAGTGACTTCCCTGGACTCAAATTTTTCCTAGGAAGCCATTTCCATTAAGATGGCCTTAAGAAATGAGCTGTTTTGTAATGACTAAGTAACCATGGGTAGCCTTAAAAGAAGATTCATTATCAAGGTACTGCCAACCATGAAGCTGGCATCCTTCCCTGCATGTTGTACATCCACTCCCTCTGTCAACTCAACAATCTTTTAAAGACTTCTTTGAGGCAGAGATTGCTCTTTCCATTACATTCCAGAACCAAGCAGCAGTCACCCATTTCAAGAATGCAGCCAGCAAAACACTGTCTCAGTCCATTATCTTCATCAAATTGCAAAAATACTCAGTCCATCAGTATTTCCCTAGCAAGCACAGAATTTTCTGTGCCAGTAAGGAGGGGGAAAAAAACCCCTAACTTCAGGGCATGTGAAGTTCAGGAAGACCCAACCTTAACCCTATAGGCTTTTCTATGCTTGAGAGTGAGGGGTTAATCTCAAATAATAAAATAATACCTAGCTATAAGCAACTGGCATTTTGAGGATTTTTTTTCAGACTCCCATAGGTGACAAAGGAAGAGTAAAATGTATTCAAATCCAGAAATACTTTTGATGCCTTGTAGAAATAACTTGTAAGGTGGCCGTTTCTTTGTCATAAATCATATTCACTTTCTGAAAACATGAGATCACTTTCATCTGAGGAAGGAATGACTGAACAAAACAAACAAGGTTACTTCTATCATATCTGCTTATATTAGACACTGGCGAAGTTTTAAACCATAGTGCAGCACCAGTGTTCCTCACAACCTCAATGCCTGCAAGCACTATCAGTGACACAGTGAACATGTTAAGGTTATGTGTAGATATGTGCAGGCACAAATGGAACTGCGTGTGCACCCATGTGTTTATAAGTGGGCTCATGTGATTCTTGGGGACAACACTGGGAAAAGCAGGAAGTGGATCACTGTGACCTGGATGCCAAATAGTCTACAGAAATCTCCTCCTTCAAAAAAGGCCCTGCAAAGCAGCAGTTTGAACTGTGGAAATTAAAGCTTTCAAATAGCAAGGATGACTGTGTTAAACAGCCATAGGAAACCTGTGTTGTGGGTATGGGCAAGTATAGCAGGAGGTCCAGGTGCCCCAAGGAAAGGGGCACAGAAGCTGCTGCTCCATCCCCGCTGAAGACAAGGGCACCTTAGCACAAGCTCTTCCATCATCACACCGCTTGTTTGCATCCAAGTCCTCATGTCTGTCATGCCACAGGATAAAACCTGCCTTATATACATTAATATCTCTTATAAACACTAATTTGACAATTGCCAACACAGCAGCTGCTCTATTCTTAATGAAAAACACAAAAGATCATCTTGCCCTTCCTTCTCCATTTCCTTTCCCAAGATTCACAATCCCTTGCACTAATTCATGGAGTCTTTTCCTTCCTCCTCCAAACAATTGCTAAGGATATAATTATCCTTCCATTCATTTTGCAGGAAGTATTCCCCCTTCTATAAACCTTGCTCTTCACCCACCCCTTATACTTCTTCCTAGGTTACATCCCCATTGGCCTGTCACACCTTTTTCAGTAGCTACTTGTGACTCCATAAGCCAAGGTTAGTTCTGGGAACTGCTACCTGGGTACCCAGAGCTGCACCTGTAGCAGCAAGTGGCAGCAAGGACACACAGGGGACTTTTCCTCCAGGACAGTGACCTACACTCTGTGCCACTTAGCTGGTAACTTCACCCTTACCTGAAATCCTCTGGAAAAGTTAGGGAAAGTTAGGGCTCTTATCAACCTAAGTAAGTCTTCCAGGCCTGTGTTACATAACACCAGTTAAAACATGAATGCAGACAAGGCACTCTGTAAACCAAACCCAAGATACAACAGCTGGATGCAGGCAGCAGGGAAGGGACTACCAGGAAGCACCACTATTCTGCATGGGCTCACCTTGGCATCTGGTTTCCTAGGGTCAAGCTTTCTGGAGGCACTGGCACAAAGCAGAGTTGCTTGAGGGGTCTCCAAGGGAGCAATGAAA
>JANHGB010055665.1:0-16579 GCA_026283785.1 Coracopsis vasa
TGTTTTGAACTCGATCCCGCACCGGGGCTGCAGTGCTAAACCCCCGGCTGTCGCCTACACCGAATACCGCCCGCTGCCAGAAGCCCCGCCACCCCACCCACACCCCCGGTGCCCCTGGGCGCCGACAGGGGGGCGGTGAGAAGCCGAGCTCTCGCGAGACCTGAGCTCTGCGGCGCGCGCCCGCCGGTCCCGCGCTCAACGGCCGCCGCGGGAGAATTCGAAAGTGCCGGCACCGCGCGCGCGCGCGGCAGGGCCTGGGCACGGCCTCACCTCAGTGTGAGCGCGGGGCACGGCGGCAGGAGAGGGTCGGGGAGCGCTGCCGCGTCTCCGAGCAGTACCGCGGTTGGGGCCGCTTTCGGCGGCGGGGCATTGGCACGGAAGGGTCTTGCCTTGAGCAGTGCTGCTGAGAGGAGCTGGCTCTCCCTCTGCATGCCGGGCTGGTTTTGTTTCCCTCCTGTGCAGGCCGCTCCGCGCTGTTGGAGACGTAACCCATTGGTCGATGAGGACTTCTTCTGTCTGAGGGAGCGCTAGGTAAGCGGCGCGTCTCTCTTCCCACTTGCTCCGCGGGGCGCGTACGGAGGTCTGTGGGGCCGAGGCCGGGGACATGGCGACGGCTCGGCGAGCGGAGGGCCCCTGGCTAACCCGGACCGTGCCCCGGGCAGGCACCCTCCCCGCTGTCATGGCTTCATGCGCAGTAAGGGATGCATAAGGCAGTGATGCATCTAGCTGGTAGGGGTGGGAAAAGCACGTCAGAAATCACGTAGGATGAAAGGCATGCTTAGGTGTGTAAATTAAGCTCTTGGTGTCAGGAAGTGTCGTTGCCCTTTTCCCATAGTCTTTACCTGACAAGAGAGAAAAGGAGAGAATATCCTGCTACCATGTGTAGAATCACAGAATGGTTTGGCTTGTAAAGGACCTTAAAGCTAATATAGTTCCAGCCCCTCTGCCATGGGAGGGACACCTTCCATTATACTAGGTTGTGCAAAGCCCCATCCAACCTGGCCTTGAACACTGCCAGGGATTTACTTTTCATAAAAGTAAATGCTGTCGTCGGGAAGGATGGCTACCTAAGTAAGGGGGTGTGCTGGATCATACACTTCTTAAAAATCAAAGTATCCATGAAAACATTCTTCTGTTTTGAGACTTGTTTAGTAAAAAAAAAAAAAAAACAACAAAAAAAAACCCCAAAACTACAGAGAAAGCATGCAAGTACTGCAGCCTAGTGTTATGAATCTAAATGGTCATTCACATAACTTTGTATTTTGGAGGGGAAAACATCTTCTATTTATGACCATGCACATGAAGAATGTAAATTCATACATTCTTCACTGAGACCAAACTTGATCTTATTTTGAGAAACAGTATTTTCTCTTAACGTTTTGTTTTGTTTATGAAGCAAGGAAGAACATGACCACAATGAAGCGTGAAGCATTTTTAGAAATTGTATCTAAGGATTCAATTGAAGACTTCTTGCGTTATACTCAGCATCCTGTAAGTAAGCCATGATATATATGTGTGACTTAATAATATCTTAAGTCTGCTATTAGTGCAGAAATTTTGTGACGTAGGGTTAGAGATTATTTTTCTAGTACCTGCGGATGTGCTAGCATAATTGCTGTAGAAAATAAGTACAAGTGGCACTTGAGGGAGCATAGCTGAAAAAGTTGTAGAATATGAAATTTTGCTATTTATGAATCAATTACTTTTTAAAGATCTGGTTGTTGCACATGCAGTTTACTTTTTCTTTTTTTAGAATGATTAATATTGTGGTAATACTAAAAAAAAAATTTAAATTTGATGTTGATGAAGTGTTCATTTTTTTTGTTTTTTTTTTTTAAATTCAACCTATGAAACAATTTACTGCTGTGTAATAAATATGAGCTAATATGCAAACATAGCAGAGGCATGTTTCACTAATGTTTGTTGATTCATTTGATACTTTAGGCTGCCCACTTATTCTTTAGTGTGTATGTAATTGTGCTTGATAGTTCTTTTTATCTCTGAATGTTGTAGACATGGACTAGGTTGCTCTCTAAATGAGTGTAGAGAGAAGCTGGAGGAACAAAACAAAACCACTGAAATGTACTAATTAAAAGTTCATTTTCATGTTGTGTGATATTGCATAGTAATATGAAATAATAATGTGCGTTTTCTACCACACTTCAATCTGTCTAGTATTAAGATAAGCATGATTTCTTATGTACATCTTTTTCTAGCCTTAATAAATGCTATTGTCACATGAGTTTCTTATGGTTTCCAGTCAGTGTTATCCTCATACTACCTGTGTCAGTTTAAAGTAAGTGGATCAGTTGACTTTGATGTCCACAAAGGAATGAAGTAATTTGCTAATGTAACAAATATGTTAAACATATGATTTTTATGATAGGGATCATGTTCGCTGTAATAAGCTTAGAAATGTTTGTCTCCCAAATGTCATTGAATCTCTTTTTCCAAGAAATTTGCTATTTATTTCATTTGCACTCCCACATGTAGCTATAGATGGCAACTGTAGTACGAGATTGCCTTTGCTTGAAGTTTGCTTCCTGGGTTTTTTTTCCCCCAAATCTAAGCACTTTAATAGTAAACTGTTCTGTTTAAGATAACATATAGTACTTTGTTTCTTTTGAGATTAATTTGGTCATGTTGGTTCTGCCATTGTCACCCAGTAGTCTATTTTAACATATCTTGGTCTACTTGGATTACAAATTGTTTTTTTCATCCTTTTATTTTTCATCACCTACTCACAGGAGTTGTCTTGCAGCAGTTTTCAGCCATTGCCAATATTGCTGGAAACTGTGAGTTACCAGCTGTAATGAGTATATTGATGAAAACTGTCTTCATATCTTCATAGCATAAGGGAACCTAAACCTTCAGATTACTTTCTGATTGTATAAATGATATTTTGATATATAAATATAGAAAGAAGAGGAAAGTGTGATTAGAGACTCACTGCTTTCCTTAGTTTTCATATTATATTTATGCTCCGTTTCTTCCAACTATTTTGAGCTCTAGCCTCATAATTTGCCTTTTAATTTGTTTTTACAGTTCTGCTCTTAGCATCACTGCTTCTTTCAGTGTCTCTCACTCTACATCCCACTCTTCCACTTCAATTTTCCTTTTCCTTCCTCTCAATATTTTGTTTCATTCACATCTTGTAAAATTCCAGGGGTTTGCCAATTTTCCAAAGTTTGCCTTGGTCTTTTAACTTATTTTTCTTTGTAATCTTTTTAAAATATTACTGCATTGTGGCATTGTTCACTAAGGTCTTTATCAGGTGCTGTTAACTTTTTCCGTTAAACCTGTTCCAATTCAAGAAAATATATTATTTCTTAGACAGGAAAATAGGAATCACATATATGACTATCATTCGATGACATCCTTTTTCCTCATAGGCTTTGAAATAAATCTATCTCCTATTGTCCCAAAGAAAGATCAGAAAGCTCTAGTCATCTTATGAATTCATTCCTTTTGTTCAAAACAGTAGAATCTTAATATCCTGTCTTTTAGGTTTGTTTGAAGTAGAGGGCTGCAGAACAACTTGTGTGGATTCTGGTTTATTGTATTTATTTCCAGCTGTATAGGATAGAAATTCTGTTATAAATATGTAACAGGATCTTTCTTCTCATACCCTTTTGAGATCCTTCTAATGCTTAGTGCTGCTTCTTTCATTATTTTCTGGTTTTCTTTTTTCCTTGAACTTTATTTTTTTCTTTTTGATTTCTGTTATTTAGTGTATCTGCAAACTAAAACTATTTATATTTCAAGATCATGGACATTCTCCCTCTTTCCTCCAAAATGTTTTTGATCTGGTAAGCCTTCACTTCAGTATTGCAAATTACATCTCAGAAATTACCTGTACTTCCTTTTGGCTGTGTTTGTTCTTTGCTCTCATCTTTTCTCTGCCTATTCCCTTTCCTAGCAGGTTGCCTACCCGTCTTTGATGCTAACAAGCTTTTTGTGTCTTTGAGGTGAATTCTTCTAGCAAGCTTCTTCTGAGGAAATAGTTCAGATCAGTTTCTTAGTCAAGTCTCTTACAGAGACTAATAGTTGCTTCCCATTCAGTAAAGCATAAGAGAGAAGTCTGGGGTTAATGGTTTGATGGGGGGACTTTAAAATAGTGCAGTGTACAGAGCACTGTTGTATGCAGATTGTACCTCAAAATCTCTAGTGCTGTCCTTATGGCTGTACTGGCATTTCTAGTCCTTGCATAAATGTTTTCTTCCAACAGCCATCATCAAGCTATATTTAAGATAGCAAAGTACTTCAATTCTGTGCAATTTGAGCTTCTTAGTTAAGGGCATGGAATTGTCTCTCTTGGGAACGAAATATTCAGAGCACATGAGAAACAGGAGTTCATGTTATGGGGATGTGATTTATGTTCAGTAGTGTTGCTGTCAAGGGTTGCTATTAGTGTGGCTAAGGACTACAGTCTTAAAAGAAGCACTCTTGTTACATGATAAAGACCTGAGCAACAGAATTCTTTTTTTTTTATGCTATTTCTTAAAGTAATAAAAATTCTAGAAGGTATTTATCTCTAACTGCAGAGGAATGGAAATTAATCCTTAATGTAAAAAAGTGTTAATTTTAGGGAATGTGATGATAAAATCAAGTAGGTTGGAAAAGACCTTTAAGACCATCAAGTCCAACCTTTACCCCAGGACTGCCAAGACCACCACTAAACCATATCACTGAGGGCCTCATCTGCTTATTTTTTGAACACTTCCAAAGACAGTGATTCCACCAGTTCCTTGGGCAACCTATTCCAATGCCTGATCACCCTCTCTGTGAAGAAATTTTTCCTAATATCCAGTCTAAACCTCCCCTGGTGCAGCTTGAGGCTGTTATCTCTTGTCCTATTGCTTGTGACCTGGGAGAAGAGAGCAGCCACCTTCTGGCTCCATCCTCCTTCCAGGTAATTGTAGAAAATGTTAAGGTCACTCCTGAGTCTCCTTTTCTGCAGGCTAAATAACCCCAAGCCCTTCAGCTGTTCCTCATCAGACTTATGCTCTAGATCCTTCACCAGCTTCATTGCTCTTTGGACACACCCCAGCACCTCAATATCTCTCTTGCAGTGAGAGCCCAGAACTGAATGCAGTATTCGAGGTGTGGCCTACCAGTGCTGAGTGCAGGGGAATTAGTTACCTAGTCCTGCTGACCACACTATTTCTGATACAAGCCAGGATGCCGTGGCTTTCTTGGACACCTGGGCCCAATGCTGGCTCATGTTCAGTTGCTGTCAGTCAGCATGAAGGTGAAATATAAGCAAACCACTTCACTGATGTGAAATTGTGTGATATCTTCTGATCATTCACAGAAAAAAACGTTTGATCGTTTTGACTTGAATGAACTACTTGAAGAATTGCCGAGAAAGCAAAAAGAAGTACTATGGGAGAGACTGATGCAGCTATTGACAGAGTGTTTGATGGAGAACCCAGTGGAAACATGGCAGAGGATCAAAGATGATGAAAATAATGATGACATGGAAGTTGAGATAGTTCCAGAAACGGTAAAAATCTTGTAAACTAAAAATATGATAAGTATTTCATATTTTCTGGGAAATAAAATGTAATATTTCTATAACGTCTGAGAACATGCAAGGGTTGTTAAATGAGGTGAGTTCCAAACATCACCACTCTGCCCCATTCTGTAAAGATGTTAACTGTCATGCTTGGGTTAAGCTGAACTTATGATTGGTCTGTTCCATAAACTATTAGTTCTGCTGTTAATTTGAATTAGGAAAGATGGGACATAGATTTTTATTTTTTTTTTTTTTTTTTCCCCCCACAAGGGTTGAGTGGCCTTTTTGTATGTCTTATTTCCAGAAATAGATGTTGGTATCTCAGTTGTTCCTTAAGTGTCTGGCATATACTATAAGAAATTCACAACCTTTTTTATTTTGTCTTTTTATCGAATGAAGATTGTGAAATCTAGATTTGAAGACCCCTCCCACAAATTTAGCTTATACAGAATTTCTGACACAGACCCTCATATACTGCCTTCTGCACTGTAATGCACATAGTCTGGAGAATGCTGAGGAAAAAGGTTATTTAATTTAGAAGGAAAAAAAAGAAATGCAGTGGGGAAATAATGCAGGAGACCTAGAGGCTTGTAGAAAATCAATTGCATGTACAGAGGCCTATAGAATCACTTACCTGAATTGCAACCTGAGTTGCAAAGACCCCGCTAATTAGGGTTTTTTTAGCTCTGAAGTGGATGTGTGTTTGAGTGGTTTTGTTGCAGATAAAGTTTTTAATGCAGGAGTGGATACACCTGTACAGTCACTGGGTTATCTACTAGCTGGAGCTGAAAGCACATTTCAACCTTTTTTAAACTGATGTGCTTTAAAAATCTTTGATTTTGCCTCTTCGTATTGATAGGTTTTATGTGGCAGTATACTTTCTTCAAAATGGAAGCATAATAATAATTCAGCTTTGCTCTGTTGCTAAGGTTTATTTCTTGTCGTAGTTATCTTCTGAGTTTAAAATAAATCGCAGAATTGTTTCCTCAACATTTCTTTCTTTCAGAAACAAACTGTAGCTGTAATCCAAGGAGTGACAGCTGTAGTTTCTGCTTCCGTACGTGCAGTGGATGAAACTGTAAACTACAAAGCTCTTACAGAGTGTGTTTTTGTATTAAAGGGTACGTACCTATCTATTATAGAATACAGCATTATACTTTTTGAGCAAATGAGTGTACTAGGCTTTTTGTTTGACTTGACAGGCCTATGGAACACAATTTACAGGGGAAAAGTTGGTACTGATGTAAGCTTTTATTTATGAGACAAAATTAAGGGAGCATTTACTTCAAAATCAGTTATGCAATCTAGAAGTTGGAACTTAATTTTTTTCCTTTCTCCAAACTGTTAACCCAGTGACAGATAGCTTTCCTGATCCTGTGTCTTATGTTATTTTTAAGGCAAAACTTCAGATTCCATTTTTACTCATCCAAAAACTTAGCCAAAACTTTTGAGTTAGCAAAGCTGCCTAAATACCCACAGTAAGAATAAGCTGTTAAGATATGTAAATGTGGCAAGAGCTGGTTGACACTGTGAGGTATATTTAGTGTACTAACAGACTAATGTTTTACAGGAATAACTTGATTCATTGTAGTAAATACTTATTTCATTGTTGTAGGTATTCTTCTTGTGTTACCTGAACCTGAAAAAAAACTACAGGGTGCTATTCAGCATGTATGTGAAATGTGGTGGGAGAAAGGCCTGGAAGGAAAGGAGGAGCTAGGGAAGACCCTACTTATCATCCTGCTAAGAAAAAGCTTGAATACAGCTGCTACGGTATGGTGAAGCTGTATTGACTTCTAGATAATTATATTCCAAGAAATTTTATCACTGCAAAATACCTTTTATTTCAAGTTACCTTGTTTTCCATGTCCTAGTGCTTCCCAGTTAATGAAATTTAGAGTACATGTTGGTTGTGAAGCGTCTTTTTTGCATTTCTTGCGTAAGTTGCGTTTCGTAGAAGAAACTTTAAAGATTTTTGACATCAGTTTTGCAAGTGAACTGGGATGGGGTTTTTTACCATTTGTTTGTTGTTTTGTTTTGTTTTTTTAAATCCAGTGACCAAGGTTTCAGTAGGAGTTAACTCTTAATTCGGGTTTTAAATACAACATTCATTTATTCATAGAGACTTCTGTTGGAAGCTTAATTTTCTGTTACTTTATATCTGTCTACAAATAATTTCTCATTTCTCTATTGATGGACTGAAATTCTTCTTTTAAATGTGTGAGTTACTTGGAGTATTGTGGGATACGTCTTTTGCAGTAACCCAATAAATATCTTCTTTACTTATTTTATTGCTTTCTTTTATTTTTCCCAGTTAGCTGCTTTCACTGTATGAAGTTTCAAGAGCTTTCATCTCTTTTGCATGAAATAGCTGCTTTCTGTACTTGAGCATGTCTTTAGTTATCAAAAGTTAATATTTCTTTGTATTAAAAAAGTACACATTTTTGTAA
The DNA here is from genome assembly GCA_026283785.1 of Coracopsis vasa. Classification (NCBI taxonomy): domain Eukaryota; kingdom Metazoa; phylum Chordata; class Aves; order Psittaciformes; family Psittacidae; genus Coracopsis; species Coracopsis vasa. Next base: position 7,969 of record JANHGB010055665.1, read on the forward strand.
TTTTTCTCAATGATGTGGGTAAAGTTTAATGATGTTCATAATTTTACAGTCTGAAAATTTTCTGTCAGTCAGTGCTTTTTAAATTCATTATTTAAAATCCACTAAATGCTTTTTCACATTGAAGCTATATCTACTTCACTATATTGTGGATTTTCTTTTCTCCCGCCAGGGTGCAGATATAGTTCGTGTATGGAATCTGCATCAGACATTACTTAGTTTTGATTATGATTCAGAGGAGATTAATGAAGTCAAGGACTTGTTGCTTCAGTGTTTTATGAGTGTAAAATACATTAAGAAAGAAGAGGTAAGCAAACTTTTATTGTGATTTTAAGTGAGTGGACTTTGGTTACTTTTAATGGTTTTGCATTAAGCCTTCTTTTACAGCGAGGTGGGTAGCAATACAAGACAGATCAGCTCTGACTTCAGAGCTGTAAGTGGTTGATATTCTGTTTCATTTGGAAAACTCTATTCCTATTCCAAACTAAAGCGTAAAAGTATATGCCTGTGTCATCACCGAAGTTCATGTACCCTGAGGTAATAAGAACCCAGTGCTTTGCTTCCAGTGCATGTCCCTTAAAACTTAAAACCATTCCCTGGTATAATTCTCTTAAGCAGTTTTTCTCTTATTGGAGATGGATAACTGTAGCAAAATAATTTCCCTTCTAAATGATTCAGTTTAGAAGATTGCATTGCCATAAGTCTGTTTTAAAAGTAGTATAAGAAGAACCCAACTTTACAGTGAAATGAGAACTGTTTTATTTGACTACCTATGTTTCTCTCAGTGAAGAATTGCTGTATTGTAGTCTCTAGATTGTGCCTGTGCACCAAGATAGTAGTTTCAAAGCTTTTTTTCTGGTAAGATGACAAGACAACCTTTTGACCAGACATTGCTCTGAAGTTCTAACTCCTCCTTGCCTGCTTAAAATATATATATTCCCTTCATGGAATAAATGAACTTCTGTCAAAATGAGCTCTGAGATTGCTGCATGATTGTGGCAGTATGGGGATATAGCGTTGTAAAAATGTCACGGCAAATGCATTAGATAAAACGTTTGATAGACCAGGTTTTGGATACCTGACACTAAGTTTGTGTGGATTTTTTTTGTTTGGTGTGTGTTTGCTCTTTGTGTATGTGTTTGGGAGTTTTAGGTTTTGTTTGTTTAGGTTTTTTTTACTTACACATTATATTTTAAGATGGGTTTTTTTGACTAAGATTGGGATACACTAAGGCAACTCCCATGTATCCGGGCTAATAGTTCCTTTAGTGCCTGCAGGCTTGTTCTACAGTTCCTAACTAAAATATACCTAATTTGTTTTCGAGTATACATAGAGCATAACCCGTAGCAGCTTAAGTGGATGTAACTCCAGGGTGCAATGATCCTGTGTTACCATGGGCTGGCATTCTTATTGCCCTTTCCACAGTATGAATGCTCAAGCATGTGTCATGGGTTGATTGGAGGAGGTAGCTGATCAGGTTTTTTTTCCTAGAAAGTTTATTTTTTAGCCGGGTGAACTGTCTGGACTGGTTCATCATATGCAAGGATGAAGAGAAGGGGAAGGTCAGGAAAGTGGTATTCTGGTTCTAGATCAGATAAAACTGATACAGAATTGCACATTTACACCTCATTGCAAGATGATGAGTTCAATTTTTCTGCTTTCATAGACCGTGCTGTTCAACACACAGTAATATTTCTCAGAGGCTTATTTTCAGGCTGCATTAGTGGAGTGAGCCTCTGAATTTATATCTGTGATTTACGAAAACATTTTTGTTCAGGTAAGGCTTCCAGTCAAATGGCTGGAGGGCCCTGCAAAGCATGTATTATTGTGTTTTAGAGGCAGATCTGTTATACTCTCTTCCTCCTTGCTAACCTTATGTGCGTGCAGACAACAGTCACATGTACCATACCCACAAGCAAAGCAGCACCAGATGCCCAATGCTCTGTTAATGTATTAACCCCTAAGATGACAAGTTCACAGTCTTATTCACCTATCACCAATTTACCTTTCGTGACACTGACCATGTTGATACAGTAATCGTTTCGGATCCATTGATCACAAGCAGCAGACAGAATTGGAGGCACTTAGTATCATTTCAGGATCAGGGTCAATCTGTTGAAATCTAGGGCATAAAAGAATTGGTTGAAAGCTATCTGTGATTTTTCTTCATCTGTCTTGCTGCTGGGACTGTAGAAGATGAGGTGAGTTAGAGTTTGTCCTCATCTTTGCCTTGTTGAGGCAGGAGCTGTCAGTCAAGACTCCTTGACCTTTTGGTTTGTCAGGGATGCTGCCGAAAGACACCACAGGGACTCCCATATGTGTATTATACCACCAAAGCTGGAGACAAGTGACTTTTTCTCATTCTGTCTTTTTTCTTTCTTGGTAGAAGAAGCTCTCATTGACAACAGGAAGACAGACCTGCAGACAAGGATTTTGACATTGTATTTAGCCTTCAGTTCTTTATGATCTGAATTACTTCTTGACCTGAAGGCTTTGAAGCTATCAGTTCCACCAAAGGATAGTTTTTACCTATATGCTTCCTTCCCTCTACCCCATGGTATTCCAGCTCAAAGTGTGTCTGGCATTCTCAGTCTTGCTTTTTCTCTATTTTGTCATAGGTCTGAACATAACTGTTGGTCCAGCTCTCGATGGAAGTGCCTTTGAACCTCTGCTAATTGTTCAGTACACCTTTTGAGCTTCTGCCAGTGTGTTCTTTATTATTGCACTTCTTTGTTAATTTTCCTGATTTCTTTTTGCCTAGGAAGCTGACAGGTATATAGGACCCTTATAACTGGCTGACTCATCTTTACATATGATCAAACTTTTCAAAGTCTCAGAAGCTGGATGCCCTTTACTTCATGTGTGAGGTCAGCCAGAAAGGCTGTCTGTAAATTTACTGTGTAAGGCTCTAATTCCATGGGCAGATCTTGCTGATTCCAGAAGAGCAACGGCTTATTTCCTCCATCCACATCCTTCCAGTACCTTTTCTTTCAAAAATTCTGTTGCTTATCAGTTTTATTATCACCATTTCTGACTTGCTAAAATGGAACAAAACTAATTCAGGAAAAAAAGAATAGTGTTTTTTACTCTTTTCATGAATTAAAGCATCTCCAGGAGGTTTCAAATATTACCTTTCATGAAGCAATAAGAAAGGAATTATCCTTGCAAATCAGAATGTTTATTTTCCTCAGTGGCCCAGCTGTTCTCTGTGGCTTTGTTCAAATATGTTTCTGTATCCAGTGCTGGCAGAGTTTGCACACTATTTTATTTATATCATCACTGTCATTACAGTTTCATCCTGGAATGATACTGCACTTGACAGAGCTCTGATGATGTGGCTTTGATGAGGGTTCTATATTGCAGAGTCCCTTATCATTAAGGAATACTATTTGAAGTCACACCAAAACAGAATGGACACTGAAAAAATTGCAGGCAGATATGTAATCCACATGTTCATTTGGTTTGTGTTTTCTCTACAGTCTGAATAACAGTAATGCTTGCATTCTCTTTAAAAATATTTTTTATCCTCACAACAATCTCACCTATGCTTTTTAAAATTAAAGGTGTCACTTCTTTTGATCTTTGAGCTCTGTATTTACTGATTTTTGAGGTGGCTTTTAAATTGGGTATTCCTCTAAGGTTTGACTTCTCTTGTTTTTCATTTGTTTCCTATCCCAACAGGGAAGAAAGTTCTTGAGCTTTTTGTTCGGCTGGAATGTAAACTTCATTAAAATGATACATGGAACTGTTAAAAACCAATTGCAATTCTTTCCAAGGTATGCATCACAGTTAGAGTTCTTAGTGATCGTTAAAAGCTTGGCTAAAGTCTTATTTATCTCATGCTTTAAAATAGCTAGTATATTAATAAAATATATCAGAATCCAGAGACCTTCAAATCTGCTGAGCATAACTACTGCATTGTTTTAGCAACTTCATTTAATAGTTGCTCTGCACATGCCTCTGTGTACAATTACAGGTGTAGTAAAATGCTTATTTAGCATTAGCTAAAGCAAAAGACTTTATATAAACTGTGCTGCATTATTTTCAGTGTTTCTTTGAGAATTGCAGGTCCATTTCACCTTCTGTAAGCAAGCTATTTTGTTAAGATTTTGTGTAGAGATGTTCTAGTAAGAAGTGCCTTGCAGGATCATGGCCTGAGAACTTGACTGATGGATGAAAACATGTAGGATTTGGGTTTTTTTTCCTGTAATTATTCAGTGAAATATTGCAGAATAAATTCCTTGTATTAAAATCAGAGGGGTTTTTATGCTTTCAGTTAGAATAATGCATGCTTGTACGTTTTTATAAAGAATTGAAGGCGTTAATTGTGAGATACATGATAAAATCTATGCTAATGTTTTGACTTTCCCACCATAAGAGATATTTTGTTTGTTTTTTTTTAATAAGGTTTGGGTTTATTACTTAACTGATAACTTTGTCCATATTAATCAGTGTAGACTTTCACGGTGATTTCATCTTCTAAAAAATAATGATAATGCACAGAATTAAGAATAATATTGATACTTATCAAAAACTTCATGTTGTTACTATTATGAATTGTACGTAGATATGGTTAGGATGCTTGCTTGAATGTGTTTCCCATATGTTCGTACAGATTCTTGATGGAATACATTTCAGAAGTTTACTTCAAGGCTTGGAAGAAGGTGTCAGGAGAATTTGTAGAGGTAATATGATGCTTGAAATTTCATTTAGATAGCAAGGTGAAGATACATGACTTTCCAACCTCGAAACAGTTCCTAAGGAGACCTTAAGAAATTATTTCCCTAAGGAAAGGGCCCCTTCAGCATTGCCGGAGAATAAAAGCATGTCATGCTGTCCTAGGTTCAGCTGTAACATTTGTTTTTCTCCTTCTTAGTAGCTGGTGCAATGCTGTGTTTTTCATTAACACGCTAGTTATCTGAGTCATTGAAGCTTTTATTCAGTATGTGCAAGTCTATATATTTGATAGCTAAAATATTTACCTGGTTCTTGTGGATTTCCATAGAGATGATCTAAAGCATAGTTACAGCATCATAACAATGCTACAGCAAAATTTCAGATACCAAATAATTCTTATTTATTATGTGGAGGTGCTTTTGAATGCCAGACTTGGTTCTGAGAATTGGATTAATTGTATATTCTGGAATTTTGAAAATCAGTTTATGGAGACAGAGGCCCATAATGTGGAAATATTTGAGCCAATCAGGAGCCAAGTAAGAAATAATATCAATTATAGACTATAAGACTATTTTCAGTTGTTTGTTTTAGAGGAAAATAAAACTTAGTGCACAGCCTACAGTACTTACTGTTTTATTGTGTTGACAGTAGCGTGTGTATTTTTACTGTAGATACTTGAACATAACTGCATTCAGGATTTTATGCATCATGGAATTCATCTTCCCAAAAGTTCTCCTCTTCATTCTAAAGTTAGAGAGGTAAGTTACTGTAAAGCATGACATGAACTAGTAGCATCAGAATCATATCAGTGACTATAAAAATTTCCATTTCATACTAACATACTGTACGACGTCTGGCTGGAATGAAATTACTTTCCTTCATAAAAGGCTGTATGGTGCTGTGGTTTGGATTTGTTGACCAGAAGAGTGTTGATAACACCAATGTTTTAGCTGTTGCTGAGCAGTGCTTGCATGGTGTCAAGCTTTCTCTTCACTACTGTTCCCTTAGAGAGTAGGCTGGGGATGAGCCAAACAGCTGACCTAAAGTGACCAAAGGGATATTACATGCCAGATAACATTGTGCTCAGCAATAAAAACAAAGGGGAAGTGTATTTTGTGAAGGTAGCCATTGTTTTGAGACAGTCTGGGCACTGATGTACTTGTGGGAGGTGATGAGTAATTGATAGCATTTTCATCACTTGTTTTGGGCAGAGGCAGGGTGGGGTGGTATTGTCCTCCTGCCTTCACTTATTAAACTGTCTTTATCTCAACCTGTGAGTTCTCTTGCTTTTCCAGTTCTCTCCCTACCCCATCCAGCAGGGAGTTGCATGAGTGGCTGTGTGTTGCTTAAGTGGTGACTAGGGCCAGCCCACCACAAATACTTGCTTAAAAAATAGCATTTTCTGAGAAATAATATTAGAACAAATTTTAGGAGGAGCCTCCTTATAATTTTGCACCAGATTTGTCTTTGGTGCTCAAAAGTAAAAGTATAAGGGGATTTTTCAGAGTGCCAGAAATAGGTTTTGATGACTGTGCTCAGAGCTTTTTTTTACATGGAAAATTGACTTTTCCATAGTCCATCAGAAGGAAAAAAAGTCATTCACAGACTTCCCTGTCTAGCTGTAGCTGTGAATACTTGAAGTATTGACTACTAGAGGGTCAACTTCTTTTCAAACTGACCAGTGTTTTGGGTGGGGGGATTACTTCCTATCAAGTTACATGATGTCCTTTCTCATATTCTGCTCTAGTCATCTTTGTTTTGTATTTTTGTTTGTTTGTTTGTTTTTATCGTCTGCATAATTCAGATTTCAAAATTAAAGGGGCTTTAGTTAACACAGTTCTGAGTCACAAGGTGTGGTGATACATTTTGTATGTATTGATGAAAAGCATGTATTACGTTTACAGATTTGTATTTGGGTAACTACAATTACCAAATAATATTCCTTTTTTCTTAACAGAGAAATGGCTTAGTTACCTTTATTCGATAACTGCATGGTTTCAAAGTATTTCTGCCAGCTACTTTAAAACCAGTTTTTTTACTGTAACAAAAAATGACTGGTTGCTGAGAAACTGACTGTCTAGCCATGATTGGATTTCTGAGTTGTAGATATTTTTATAGATTCATTGAATCTGCAAAGTTATAAAATGTGATATTTATTGGATCTATTTCTTTTTTATGATTTTGGAGACTTTTTAATGTAATATAGGGTCAATTAATATGTCTAGTTTTATAATTTTCCATAGTATGGAAAACTGTCTGGTCTTACGTAAAAGCTGACATGACACAACTGCACTCTTCTTGAATGTAGAAAGTACTGTAAAATTGGGTGTTTTTTGGGGAAAAACCCACAAAAAAAAAAAAAAAAAAAGAACAAAACAGAAAAAAAAACCAACAACAAAACAAAACAAAAAAACCAACACTTTGTGATTGGCTGGTTGATAAGTACCAGTGTGTTCTGGCACATGTAACTGCCCACGTGTGCTTGTTTCTGTGTGAGTGTGTGTGCACATGTTCGTGTGTGTGCATTTTTTTCTCTATATATAATCTTGAAACGCTGCATTGCTGATGGTCTACGGGCTGGCTGGCCATCTGCATGTCTTGATTCTGAAAACAAGACGGGCATGGTGGAGTCCCTGTGGCTGAAGCAGAATCCAGTTGGGCTGGATTAAAATTCGTCAGTAGGTTTTTTTAAATTCATTTTAGCAGGGTGCTATCTCAAATCTGCAGATCATATTGAGTGGGTAGTTGCTTCCTGGCCCTTGTTCTAACCCTGTGGTAGAGCAGAACACTGCCATATCCAAAGGATTTGGTGAGAGGGGAGCCAATGTTGTCTTTTGAGTAGCAGTGTATTTATTTATTTATGTCTGCATGTGGGCTTTTTGTACTGAGTGAACCCTAGAATGTTTGTTATATAATGCAAGCCATTTTTTTTCTTCCGACGAGGGGAAAAGAGGAGTAAGTAAGACATTGCCATTTTTTGTGCAGCTAAGTCAAATGCTCTTATTCAGTGTCTCACAAGCTTCAGTACCTTTAAAAAGAGCAACAGTGTTCCTTTTCTCCCCCAAACCTCTATAGGCACCCATACTGATTCTTGAAGACTCCATCAAAAGCCTGAAAGTCCAGCCCAACCAAATTAGCCTTTTATTTGATTGACTGCTTGTATTAAAACTGACAAAAACCAAATGGTGTCAGCAAATCGCTGGCCGGCCTGCCTCATCTCCTGAAAGCACATGCAGCTAACTCCTTTCTGCGTCCTTCATGGTGAGCGTTACCTGTGCCAGGCCTTGGTGTATTACAGCGCCAGACCATCACTGACAGAAACGTTTACTTATGAATGTTCTTAAACCAGTGTGTACTTCAAAGGTTTCCTTTTGTTTCTCTGTGTTGTGTTTTTTCCTGTGTATGTGGTTTTGCTTAGGGAGGTATATAACTAGCAAAGACTTTTTTTTTTTTTTTTTTCCCTTAAGAAGTATTGCACCTTTTTGTTTTTTTGTTTTTACTTTTTCTGTACTGTTGCTTTTTAATTTCTGTACTTAAGGAAAGGTTTGGGGTTTTTTTAGCATCAGTATAGTAGTACTCTGGGCAGGATAGGGGTGACCTGTAATCCACAGTGATAGCCAGTGTGTGCGTGCATGTGTGCGCTGGGAACAAAACTTTTCAGACCTGTTGTGAAAAAGGGTTGTAGCAGACTTGAAGGAACATCCCTTGACATAAAGTGAGAGGTCTTTCAGGGGGGTGGGGAAGGGAGTGGGACTGGGAGAAGAGGGAAGAGAGATGCCGGTACTTCTTTCGTAAGTGCTAGGACTTCCATGTGATGTTGTCCAGCTGTTAATACTGTCTCTCAAAGTGCCGACGTTCTGTACCAGCACATACCTGTCCATTCCAGCCCTCAGCGGTAGCAGTGCGCGGGCTTTATTATCTGGGGGGGGAGGATAGG
>JANHGB010055674.1:1051-34306 GCA_026283785.1 Coracopsis vasa
GAGGTGGAAGAAATAAATTCCTAGCTGTGCCATGGGCTCTGTGCCAGTGGAAGACACCCTATAGATATTTTCAATCAAAAACTTGCATCCTCAGAGCAGCATAAAACGTCTAGCCTGAAAAACGAATTGGGCCCTTTGGTCCCTCCCCTTTAGGGATACAGAAATGAGCCAAAGCTTGTTTATCAGCTCCAAATATACCAAAAGTTCGGAGAAAGTTTGGGTCTATAGCTGTATTTTATAACATGAGCCCATTCCTACCCCTGACATATCTTGCTGTGCCTGTGATTAGGAAAGGTTATGGCTGTGAATCATGGCTTGAGGAAATGTGTAGTACACCTGTGTACAAGAGTAAACTAAATTCAGTTTGCTATTTATCTACTGTATTTATCTCAGTTAAGTAAACTTCGAGTTTGTCAAGATTTCCTGCTGGAAATTCTCATGATAATACGAGTATAATTGCCTTTTTATTGCCACAGACATCTGCTACAGTTTTCAAACAAAGAAAATACTTCCCCCTGCCCCCCTTCCCTCCCTCTCCAGGCTTTGTCTCTAACAAGAGAAAGATCCTCTCTTATTTTGTGTGTGTGCCTCTCAAAGCCGTCTGAGGGGCAGTAGAAATCAATCAGTCAACCCTTCTTCCTTCAAAACCTCTTACACTTCAGGACAACAAGAAATAAGCCGTACTATACAGGTTTTAGTCCATTAAATTAGAGGTCCACACACTAGAATGCAGAAGGCATTAGACATCTCTCTCAAATCTTCTAATTTCCTAGTAAGGATCTTGGGTGCAATCAAAAAGCCTTTGCCAAAAGTAATGTGGCCAAGAAACCCTTAATTTCACTGGCCCTTCTGTATTCTGCAAAGAAACCCTGCATTTGACCTGACTCTAAGGTGTCCTCCTGCCACTGGAGCAGAAACATGTGAAAGCACATGGACACGTCAGGCAAAGCTGATGGTATTTTATGCCCCTGTGCCACCTGGTCCCACAAACAGACTTGTGCCCTCATCCTCTCACTGAAGGGGAATGTGGGGATCACACCTTTGCACGTATTGAACTTAAGACACTTTGGTATGAGAACTAAACTAAAGAAATTGAAAACTGAAGCAGTACCAAGAAAGGCAAATACTGCCCTTTGGCTAAAAGGCACTCCAGAAATGTTTTGGGAAAGAGCGCATGATACCCATGCAGAATCTGTCTTTACTGGATGGACCCCACAGGAGGAACAGGGAAGAGAATCTGGAACAGAGAGACCTGCAGTGAAGATATTCAGGAAAGCCTCTCTCTTGTTGCAGGCTAAAGGTAAACCACCATCTGCCCTAGCTCATCATCACATGGCTGCGAGTTAACTTGCCAAACACCTTCTCCGGGATTGACTCAGAGATATCGGAGCAGTCACCCAGCATATGGGGATGAGCAGGAAGCTGAATGCTGATGAGTCGTCTTACATGTTGGAAATAGAAACTGGATGAGGAGAGAGAATATAATCTATAGAAGAGGCTGAGGCACAGACACAGATCAAAGACATTGATTACTGTGGGATGCGTCTTTTAAATCAATTTTTGTTCCCAGCCTCGGACTAGCTGCTGGACCTCTGCGGAAGAAGGGCTATTACACAACACTGGCCTCCCACACACAGGTATCAATTCACATAGGCAGTTGTGTGCCAAGCAGTCACCTGTCTGGGAGTATGATGTGGCCTGGTAACTGCATGTTAAGGGGAATAGCCTCATCTCATGGTTTGTTGAGTCACTGCAGGGAGCAGCAGTATTAAGGAACTGCTGCAGTTTGGCAGGAGTGCTATCCCCCTGTTTCATCAGGCTAGGCTACAGAGAGCTGACTCAGAAATCTTTAGGTCCTCCAGTTGTAGCAGTGTATTTCCAACCATGCCCAGAGGGAGGAGGAACACATGGCAGCAGTTCACTGACTCTAGGCATCCAGACAGTCAGCATAACAGGGCGACTTTGAGGTGGCAACATAAGACACAGCTGATGGTACTACTATAACCATCGGGTCAGTTGCTAACTGCATATATTATGAGGAGTTTGTATTGCACTTTTTTGGTTTTTTTCTTTTCTTTTCAGAAACAAAACCAAACCCCACAGATCTTCAAAGTAAGATCAAATCATGAGAAACATCACTGGCAACAAGATCCAGCTGGAGTCTGGTATGTAGGAAATCAAAGAACTGATCCTGTAGTCAGACAAAATTCAGACATACAGGTGAAAAAAAAAAAAAAGTACTTGTATTCTTTTCAATTTTCATATCTCAATCTTTGTTATGATCCTTCTAGTGAAATGTTCGTGATTAAAGGTACTTTTTGTAGATTATTCAATTTATTTCCCTTAACATGTAGGATATTTATAATGAGATTGTCAGAAAGACAGCAAAAGGGCAAGCACTTCAGAAGCACTGTGGTGCCTAAATCTCTACAAACCCATCACTATGTTCTCAAGGCAAACCTCAGAATACAGAATGCATTAGTACAGAAAAGGGTCATCTTTTGCTATGATATAGGATCAAGGGTGAAGCCTGTACAGGTGAATTAGTTCTCTGTTCAGTTTTTATTATACGTATTAATTGGATTTAAGTATATAAAAAGACCAAAGCTCAGCACTTAACACTTCATCTTCATGAGGGGTTAAATTTTTCCTCAATTTTTCATTAAAAACAATGGCTAAATAACTACATTGGAACATCCTATGACTCAACATGGAGTAATGCTCAGATGGACAAGCATTAATCATCTATAAACAGCATCATTTCTGTTAATACCATACAGAGGAAGAACACTTAAGTGAAGTTTTCAAATATTGTGGGCTTTAATCAAATGTATTCCCAATGATAAGAATCACTCCTCTAGTCAGCTACCAAGGACAGACGGATAAATTAGATGGCTACCTGGTAACCATATGCTCTGATACAAAAATATAACCATTCTGTTTCCCTTGTTAATAGCTCAGGAAATTTGAACCAACTTACTAAAAAGCAAGAAAGGTATTTGGCTGTCTGAAAGTCATCATACAGCACTTGTATGTACAATGCTCACTTAAATAAAGGCTTGACATTATGTTATAACATTACACACCAGTTACAACTTTTCAAGAGACAGAAGTGGTTGTTAAGTCAGGGGGAAATGTATACTTGAAGTAATTTTTCAAGACATTCATCACTGTTGTCCTTATGAGCAGCCCAATTGTTCAAAAGTCACTGAAGCCTCATTAGAGAGGTGACCTTTGGGTGATTTCACCACATTAAGAACTGAAATCCAGGGTGTGGCCAAGGGGCTTTGAAAAACACAGCTGCAAAATAGGCCACTCGAAAAGAAATTCAAAAATTAAAGATACTTTAGAAAAAATACTGAATCACAGCAGCTATGAACGAACCCTGCTCTGCCTTTCCGCTTTGTTTTTTTATCATTTGGGTTGAAGAAGAGAACATGTATCCTCACAACCCTAAAGACATCAGAAAGAGTGACCTTAGTTCTTAGTTTTTCAGTGTCTGCGAGGACACAGGGGTAGAAAGGAAGCAAAATCCAGCAGCATGAAGAACCTACTTCTTGTATGTGGCCCTGCTCTCCTTAGGATTTCTTCTTGAAGTGAGGAATGATTTCTACCCTTCAGATTTAAGAAGTGCTTGGTAGAATGGAGAAGAATAAGCTGCAAAATGAAAGGAAATTGAGTGTACCGCTCAGGTTTTCCTTTTCTCTGAGATTAGAATCCACAGTCATTACCACATTTTCCTGTGCACCCTTCCAGAAAAATGGGGTGGTGGTACACTATAAAAACAGTCTGATCACTTAAATCAGTACCAGTTTGGCTTAACAGGCTGGGGATACAAAATGTACAAATTGATGAAGGGCTTCATAAGAGATAGAGTCCTCTTAAGAGTCCAGTTAGTCTGGACTAACATAGCAAGCCCTACTGCTTATTTCTTCCCATCCTGTTCCCATATTCCCCACCCACTCAGCTTCGCCACTGCAACTCTGTAGAGCTACAATCTAAACTAGCTCCATGGCAAAAAAAAACACTAACAAAAAGACCCAAACCATGTGTCCCTTCAATTTTCTCTTTACATTAATAGCAAATGTATCCAAGCTTATCTTCTTTTCCTTGCCCATCAGCGCAGTCATATTTAGAGGAAAAAGCAAAGCCAAGAAAATGCCCTGCCCTTTCTAATACCACTACTACTAATAGTAACAACAACCACAGTAGTAATCACAAAATAAAGCAATGTGGACTACAGACTTTAACACAAATCTGACTGCCTAACTCTCCCTTTTGTCAGTAATAATCTTAGACAATTCTTTATAAACAACCTTATCAGTCATTTCTTTCCTCTGCTGTCTCCCTTACTACACGCCCAGCAACAAAATCCAACATCCTTTCGTTTTTATGGACTTAAGTTCTTTTTAGTAACATTAATATTAAGGGCCTGGAATGAGGGTGATTGCAGAATTTCTAGTACAGTGAAGTCCTGAACCAGGACTGGAATTACTTATATTACTGAAATTCTCCTATTCCTAATAATAATAAATTGAAAATGACTACTTGGATTATCTCTGTAAGTAATGGGATCACATTAAGACAAGTGCACAGAAGATAAATACTGGATATAAACTCCTGACAGCAAGACATCTTGGAATGAAAGATGGGAAGAAGTTCTCTTCCTTGAATTATTATTGATTTAGAACAGAAGAAAAAGAGCTGAAGTTGTAGAACTAGAAAAGGCAAAAAGGGAACGGCAAAGACTGAGAAAATATAATTACCTAAATAACTAAAAAACACTATAAGCCTGCAGCAATTCAAAATATGTGTTGGTCTAAAATTTTGTGCCCAATCATGAAGAGAGCACTGTTATTGAAATTCTTGAGGGGAGCAGAAATAGGGAACGGAAAATCAGGCCAATTAATCTTTAGCAGTCAATCCATTTTGGATTGTCCTTTAATGGTTGAATTTAGACCATGATGAACAGGATCTGTCTCTGACATAAACTTTCAATATTCTTTTTGGGTGCACCTGTATTTATTGATCCAGGAGCTCTCTGAATGAAAGGAAAAAGGGGAGATCAGTTTGTTTATTTCTTTCTACTCAGAGCCCAAGAGTTGCAAGAGAAAATTCCTTGCTTGTATGGAAATGTAGATAAAAAAAAAATTCTTGGAAAAGCAAGTGCCATATTGTTTTGTGATTAAATATTAGGCAGGTTGATAAAAAACTATTCTGTTTCTGATTATTAAGCAGACCAGCTTTTAGCATCCAAGTATCAGCGAAGAGCCAGTCTTCCTTATTGGTCGGCATTTACAAATGCATACTATGGGACACTAACCTCACTTTTCAGTGAATTTGTCCAGCTTCCACTGTAGACCCATGGTAGCTGCAAAAGCAAAGGGGAAACACTACACTGGGAGGAGCAGGGGGAGAGATGGAGAGTGGAGAGTGGGACCCAGTGGTTATGATGAGCAGTCAGGACTCCTCCACAGGCATTACCCCCTAAAGTAACAAATGGTAAAATGACATTGTTCACCAGTCAACTGACAACTGTCAGCCCCCTAGTAAATGAAGCGAGAAAGAAAAAGGGAGAAAACTTGCGGCAGGGACTTAACTGCAGGCTCCAAATCAACTCGGAGGATGTCCCCTACGTGTTGTACTGGTGACCTTCACCAGGACAATCCCCTGCAGACACTTTCTAACACAAAGAAACACAACAAATCTCCACATTCAGTTAGATGCCAGGTAGCAAAGCCAATATGGATAAATATTAATTAGTTTGCGGGAATCTCCTTACCCCTGCCAGGGCTCTGCTACAGGGGTGGCTTCCTGCAGAACAACAGCACACCAAATTTATTGAAGTTGCATGGCTACTTCATATGGGGTGGAGGGGAATTTCACTGTTGTGCTGCATTTCTCTTTTAATGACTAATGACAGCTCCCAGTGATTCTTACCAGCCCCTCATCTCAATCTTTTTTAAAAGCAATTAATAGTGTTAATGTCTCAATGTGTTCTGCATAGTTGTAAGCAGGCTAATTTTAAGCTACCTGCTAACAATAAATGAAACTGTACAGGGACTTTGTGATTTTTCTAGTGCTTCAGCAGTCATCTGACAACTTGTGAAGCAGGAGCTGGCTACTGCTGAGGCTGGGTTTCCCATGGCAGCAGTGGGGGGGATCGGGAAATTCATAAGCTGTAATGACCCAAGATCCAAGCTATCTCAGGCTGAGCAAGGCTAAACCCAGCCTTTCAAGTATATTTACATTGCATATAGGCACTTCACTGTGCTGACCCCTGAGGGCACAGCAATTTTCAGAACAACTCAGAGCAAAGGAGCACTCAAATCTGGTTTTAACAAAGTCAACAGGAAGTAGTTCAGTCCTCAAACCTGAGGATCATCTGGGCTTCACCTGCAGTGTAAACATGCCCTTCCTTGGCCAGAGAGGAGTCTGGAGAAATCAGCTGAGTAACCTACTGGTGGGGGAGCTGATCATGTCCTTAAACCATGCCTGCTATTTAATATGGCCTTGGATTTCTGATGTGCTGTGCTTATTTTGGTTTCCAGTCAAGTCAGCAAGTCCACAGAGGATGCCCTGCCCCCCTGAGTATGCAATCTCAGTAAAGGTGCAAAAATAAAGTTATAGGTACCTACAAACCCCTCACCAATGTTTCATACCCTCTAGCTGTCCTGGTCCCAGACCTCAAGGAACTACCCTACTGGTACTCCACCAGTGAAACCTTTCAATTCCTAATACCTTTTACCTAAGACTGAAAGCAGGAGAGTCAATAATAGACTGCTTTGGTGGTTTTTTTATTCCCCTTCTGTTAAGAACATATTCAGGAAGACTTAAAATTAGTGTATTCCAGACTCACAAGTAAACACCTGCCACTGTTTAGCTACTAAAATAGCGCTATCAGCAATCAGTTGGGTCACCGATAAATAGATAAAATAGATATGCACACAAATACAGTGTTTCCTGAATCATTGCCAATATTATCTGCAAAACGATGAGAGCAAATCTGCAGCAAGAGTTATTCATACAGTAATCACACAAAAACAATGCAACAAATCTGTATTTCTAACTTGAGCCTGGTCAAAATAGCATAATGCCACTGAAAGAACATGCAGACAACATGGTTCTGCCCATTATCTATAGATAAAAAAAAACCCTACCTCTTTGGCAGAGGGAATGTTTAAAACTGCCCTAATCAGATGCTTCTCACACATTTTTATTCCACCTTGCACCTTCTGTAGTAAATCAGGTTTTAAAAAGCAGATAGCAGCACTGTGATCTTATGTCAAGAATGAGAGATGTTTGTTTAATGGGCCTTTAAGTTGTTTGGTTTAGAAAATACGTCTACCACTGCCAACACAATAACTTCCCACCATATTTTTTTAACTTGCTCTGGCTTCATGCAACAAAAAAAAAAAATAAAAGGAAAAAAATGATAACAGTATAAATAACAATAAAGTTCTGCTTGTTTGCATTTTACAGAACCACTACCTCTTTGTTTCTTTGTAGTCAGCTTGTGGCTGCAATCAGATTTTGGAATATGCCCTTTCCAACAATTCAAGAACAAGAAAAAACACTGATTGTACCACTCAGAGCTTGAACAGATGCTCTATTTCACTCACTGCAGCTACGAGGTTAGAATGGAACGTAGGTGCTAAAGCTCTGAATCTAGAACATGGCTAGGAGACTTAGGCACGTGGGTTTTGCATTTCACTGTCTTGGATTCTCTCAAGGCTCCTTTAAGAAACTCAGCTGTTTTTTTTTTAATAGTTACTTGAGATGTACTGCTTAAAGCATATCAATTTATCTTGCTCAACTATGTGATGTATATGTCTCAAACACTTATATAGATCTGATGAGATATAGTTTATTATGTATCATTTTCAGAGGTCTTTTTTCCATGTTTCTATGTAGACTGATGCAAATATCAGAGAGTCCAATTAGCTTTTGTTTTCTTGTCCAGTCACAACTGAAATTAAAATAGTTTTCAGCTTTTTGACAGTTTTGCACACTTTTTTTCCTTGTTAGGTCCATTTTTCAGGCCTCTAAGACACATGAAAGTTTTAAATATAATTTGTTCTTAATGGCAGAACAACTTTTTCTATTGTCTGTGGATGCGTCTATGCAAATTTGATCCAGTAACAGCAATAACAGCAAGCTGTTTCAGGTCACAAAGACACTCGGGATCTGACTAGAAAAAAAAAGAAGTTGTTTCTGAGGACCTGCTGCACCTACTAGTTTTTCTTAAAAGATACAAAATTATTGTGCTGTTTAAGTTGATAAACTAATTATAGAAAACTCTAGAAGTCAGATAGCCAGAAATTCCCTAAAGCTAACAGCAGGTGATGTTATTTATACTTTGCTGTTATAAATTACAAAACATTTTAGAAAGTAAGTGGGGCTTGGGTGATAATACGCTGATTAAACCCAAACTGAATGGAAGAAGTAAACCTCCCTCCCTCCCTGATCTGTAACTAAGGTTTCTGGTTTCAAAAGGCTGAGAAGGTTGATGGACCAGTTAGTAAAATTAGTTGGACTTTTCAGGTTTTTCAGTTCTTTCCTTTTCAGGTAAGAAATTACAGACAGTCTACCTAAGCTTTCTCCACTTATATCCCCTCAAAGCACACAAATTAGATAGAATTTATATATTGCACAAGAGAAGAATTACTGAGAAGGGCTCCAAGCACAACAGGATTAGTAACAGTGTTTTAAAGAGTACTAAAATGAAACAGAAAGCTTTCAAGAAGTGGAAGAAGGTATTTATACCAAAGAATAACTGACAATAGGGATTAAGTGAGAACAACCTGAGTCAAGCAGACTCTGCAAAGTAATGAAAATAAATAGTAACTGATTATTTGTGCATGCAAAATCAAAAGGAGAAAAAAAAAAAGACTGCTACTGTGTGAAGAATGGAAGCAGAAACTGAAAATAATTTAGATATTTTTCATAAGCTACACTTTGGCTTTCAATAAAAGTCATATTGCCAAACCTGGTGTCGAAGGCAGGACAGCTAACAAAAGGGGTAAGCTTATATAGATCTGAAGGAGGAGTTAAAGGAGCTCGATGGATCTGTGTCAAAACACCAGCTAATGTCTTCCCAAATTTCATGAAAAGAACAAGGGCATGAAATAGCAAGTTATTTCATAAGGGTTTAAAAAGTATTTACATTCAGGTAGCATGAGACATCATTAGAAACTCTGGTTTCATACCTGTATTCAAAGCATGGGGAAGAAGTGAGCAGCTCTTTCCCTTGCTGAAACATCTGACCTTAATAGTGCATAAAGCTTCAGGAAAGAAATCTCAAGTAAAGAATTTTGACAAGAGAAATGCAGGATAAGAAAACAGTGACACAAGTAGAGAGTAAGATAAAATGCAACACAGGTTTGCTAAAGGTAGTAGTTGACAAACTTGACATCCTTCTTTGACACAATTTTCTAGACAAGGGCAATGCAGCAGATCCTAATTTATTTGGTATTGGGAAAAGCAGTGGATTTTGTGTTACACATAGCATTTCTAGTTAAAAGGGAGAAGACGGGTTAGGACTATATAGCTAGTAGCTATAGAAAGCAGCTAAAATACAAGAATTAGTAAGGCTGGCAGGGGTAACTGTCTGAAAACACTTTCTCAATAGATGACTGTGCAACAACCTTTATTTTCATTCAATACCCTGACACACAATAAAGGGGCCTGCTGAAATTTCCTGGGAACCATGTAATTCAGAAAATATTGTCAATATACAAAAGAATCAAAGTACTGAACGGGAGGTGGGACTGCATCAGCATTAGTGTTTTCATTTGGAACAGTTACTGCCCTCTTGAAGTGAACTTTGAAGAGGCAGTCCAGTTGATAATGGGTCTTTGCTTCATAGGACCAGGCTAGGCCTCCTGCCAGTTCTCCTCTGCCTTCACAGCACAAAGGCTTAGGACATGGGAGCCCTCAGCACAAGCTGTTTCACTCAATGAATCTGCTCCTGTTGCACAGTGCTACTTGCTAATGCAGACATAGCACTGGTATCCTTGAGGACTATACTCACAGAAAATATATGTAATGTACACAATTCCAGGTCATACATCTAAGATTAAGAAAAAACCTTCATATTTGGAAATGCAAGAGGGGAAAAGAGGTGACTGCTTCATCAGAAGATGAATTTTGAAACATAAATGTAATACAGTAAATGTGCCTGTGAGGAGAGGGAATGTCAGAGCAGACTACCAGAGAAAGCCCACACCTGCACCTTCACATGCCTACATTTAAGTCCTAAGTTTGGGCTACCGTATGCTCCGTTTCAGGGCCTCTGTCCCTCTGCAGCTCTCAACCACCACTTCCAAGCAGGACTGAATGAACAACTGCATGTCCTCTGCTCAGCTCCCAACGGGATGCACCCAGCACGCCTAGTTTAACAGAGATCACCATCTGCCCTCCTGAAAGAGAATGGAGAGGGGCACTGCTGCTGCTCTGGCCTCCTGGGACAGATGCCAGCTGTGGAGGGAGGCTCAGCTTTTCCCACTGACCACCCAGGTGAGGAGCACAGCAGCTCTATTTTGCACAGAGCACGGAACAAATGTGGCCTGTGCATCACTTCACTGTTGGTCAGCTTCCTGACTGCAGATGTCTGTCTGAGCCGCTGATAAGGAGGGGTTTTGAGGTTACTTTCCTTGAGCAGATTGGTCCAGGACTGTCTCCACCCATCATAGGAGAGGTACTTGTGAAATTTTCTGGTTCAGAGAGGTTGGCACCTGCTGTCTTCCACCAAAGACCCAGTTTGAGCTTCTGGGAATGGCTGATAGCCCATGCTAAAGCTCAGTAATAGAGTCTGGGGTTAAAAAACCCTGCAACAAATCTTCAATAGCAAAACAAAAAACCCCTCACACCAACAGAAAATATGACATAGATGTAAACAAAAGCTGAAAAAACACTGCCATGCGCTTACCCTACCAGAGAGACGAGGAGGAGAAGAAAGGCCTGCGTATATGAGAAATGGAAGGCAGTTAAATGTGGTGCACTATTAAAAGGGATCAGCATAGGCCACCTCCCCAGCCACCCCTTCCCGGCCTTCATCTCCAAGCTAGTGGTCCTACTCCATTAGCAGCAGTAGTAGAAATCTTGTGTTTGTCTGAAGCCCCTGGAATCAGTCTGCAAAAGAGTATCCATTCAGAGCCAGTATTATAAACTATTCAAATTAAGCTGGTAGAGTTATTGTTTTCTAAGTATGATTGAAAGGTATTTAAGAAGGAATCATTTTGATTCCTTAGTCTTGGTTAAGAATTCAGCAGGTGGAAACCTCTCCAAAATCTGCTCTGAATTGTGGAATGTTAACCTATTTAAATTACATTATGCTCAAAAGCTATAGTGCTGGATGACATGGAAAAATCCAGAGAGAGCTAGATCAATCAGAAATTAAGAATTCAGATGCCATTTTATAAATTAATGATTTCTGTTCCCATTTGTACAAATGCTGGGGTAAACAACAATTCTCAGAAACCTCCTAGTATAGAAGAAACCAAAGGGCCCAACAGCATATGTTAGTGTCAAAGTAGTTCAAGAAGTGTATTTACTGAAGTTCTTTGGTTTGTGTGGGGGGGTGCGTAATATGTATCATAGACACAAAATTATGTTTTATGGGCCAAATTCTGCTCTCAAACTTCATCAGAAACTTCAATCTGGTATAATGGAAAATGAATGTGCTTCCTCCGAAATCTATAAATCTCTTTTCAAATAAAGACAAAAATAGGAACTAAAAATATTTACCATCTGGAAGGTACATATAGTCAACAAGAGAAAAAAGATACAAAATAACTACCTACTCATTAAACTTGATTACCTTTTCCATATATGCAGAGCCATCCATCAAAGTTTTCTTTTGGCACCAACCTTACTTGCATATAATGGAAATGGTCCTTCTCTGTTGCCCTGAAGAGATCTGGGTGTAAAGAAAAGCTCTTTAAAATAAATAAATAAGTAAATCAGAGGGGAAAGATGTTTCCAATTCTTGTGTCAGCACTGCAGGATCAGCTAGCTGAAGTGTCAACATAGGAGTGAGTGGGGAAGATGGAGGTTGAGTGGGAAGGGACTTTTCAATCCAAGTTCCCTGCTAAGAGGTTGTGTTACGTACATGTGCACTCAACATCTAAAACAAAAGAATAGCTAAAGTTCTACCAACCAAATAAACTTTTCCCCTCACATTTTTTCCTACTTTAGTGTTAATTTAGCATCAGATGAGAACTAAAGGCCTAGGTAGGAAATATTCTTAAGCTTCCAGAGGTAGAGCCAGATGTACTGAAGAAGTTTGTCCTTTGTCTTGCTGACAAAATGCCTCTATAACAATATTATGGGAGCATTTAGTTACTCCCTATGCTTGAAGTCTAACAGTTTCAAGATCACAACACTCTTAAAATGAAATGCTGTTGTTTCAGTTATTTACCACAATAATTCAAACAGCTTTAAAAATACATGCTTCATTTTGTGTAATATGTTTAAGGCCACAGTCAAGAAAAAAAAAAATTAAATGTATCCCCATTTCCCAGAAAAAAATTAACAAAGCTGAAGGGTCCCTTTCTTCCCCTCCAGGCATGCAACAAATCAGAGGCATTGCCTGAGAAATTACTATGGATAACTAGGGAAATAACTAGGAAATTACTAAGATGCTATTTTATTATGTCTAAAAGAATCCAGATTTAAACTGATGTAAAAAACAGAAATAATCTGTTGCTGCACCCTACAATTTATCTGCCTGTTCACTATTTTGAATAAATTTGGGCAATCCCAGAGTGAACAAAAAGTGTGATGCCACTTCTACAACAGGGGCCTTGAACATGGCAATAGTGAATTCTAGTAAAACAAGCTGTGAGCCAATTCTTCTGTCTTGTTATCCAAGGACAAAGAGACAGAGCAGAGTGAATATGCTGGTTTTCTTCTACACTACTGGAGACACACAGCATCTGGTGGAAAGAGACTTTTATGCTCTCTCTGTGGTTTAACCTGCTGCTACTTGCAATTCCCATGAAATCAAATGATTACTCCATTACACTCACTTCCATAGGAACTCGTTACAGTGCAGTACACAAAGACTGATATCAGATAAATCATAGGCAATCTGGAGGAAACAAACCCAGTAAAACAGACCTGACCAGTAGATATGAATGGCCTGTTATAGACTGCACACATTCCTACTTGGGGACACCAGGTGAAATCTAGCAAAAATACATGGAGTTTGTATCTCATGACATTTACTCAGTGCCTTGGAAAAAATACATGCCATAATCTCAGCACATCAGAAAGTATGTCCATACAAATACATACACACATCAATCGTGTATTGGCAAGCACTCTAACACCTGACAGGGAGAGGGTTTCTGCAGAGATAAAGAGATGAGTAGAGACAGAGCAGTAAATACTGTTGTCAACTCTTGAAGTAGGCCATGTCTGGGATACATTAGAGGATAGTAAGGAAATGGGTTTGAAGAAAAAAGCTATCAGGTACGGGTAGACCCTAACTCCAAGGAATGTTCATCTAATGGACAGTTACTCAAT
Source organism: Coracopsis vasa (assembly GCA_026283785.1). Taxonomy (NCBI): domain Eukaryota; kingdom Metazoa; phylum Chordata; class Aves; order Psittaciformes; family Psittacidae; genus Coracopsis; species Coracopsis vasa. Next base: position 14,582 of record JANHGB010055674.1, read on the forward strand.
GTTTACCAAGTTCCCATGGGTAGTTTTACAGGTGTTCACTGAACGTGAGAGAACAGCAGGTTTGGGTCAGTAATGAGTTTTAGTGTTGCTTTCCCATGTATGATAATGCACCATCCCTACTTTCTATGGAGATGAAAACAACCAATCAAGAACAAGTTACTTAAGAGATACCAGCTGTTTCATATCTTACTGAGATGAAGGCAGTATTGGTTTATGGTCTGGGCATAGTCTGGAATCTACCCCTAAAATTGCTCTGAGCAAAGTTAACCAGTTGTGTTTCAATGTAGTTGTGTTAGATTACAACATGATTTTGTTTTATTCTGTAGACTGACAGGATCTTCAATTTGTATCATCTTCCGGAAGCTAGCTTCACACTGTAAACTATTATTTTCTTATGCTTTCCAATAAAGAACCAAGAACATAATCCAAAACCAAAAAGAATCCACCTCCTCACCCGCCCCCCCCCCCCAAGCATTTATCATTCTAGCTTCATGTGAGCTTTGCTAGGATAATTTCTATAGTCAAGCCTTATGAACTACATGAGATTTAGACTGGAACACCATTTTTATCCCTGCATCCAAATGCTCATACTCACAAAAATAGCCAAAGCACTTTGCCTAGAACTTTTTAGCGCCACATGAAGGCACTAAATGAATTACAGTATACACTGTATTCAATAACAGTGAATACTTCAAAGCTTCCTAATAACTAGGGCATGAATGTAAAATGTGTTGCTCTGCACATCTAAGAGTTTTCCCCTTTCTCATCATGTTCTTTGAAAAGGTGGCTTTATTCAGATTTTTGTGACTGTTCTTGTTCTACAAAAGCACTTTTAGGATTTTATTGAGGTTTACATACACCAGTGTTCAAGACGAAAGGCTTTCATGTCAATTATTAATAACAAAATCTTTCATCTGTCTATTTAAAAAAATAAAAACATGATCCTTTTTTTCCTCAGTTTGATGTTTAATTTAGAATGAAAATCAAAACTCTTTAAAAAAGTTTTCCTCACTATCACAAGGGAAACGATGATGTTTTTAAGAATTCTCTCTATGAAGATAATGCCTGCTAAAAATAAAATAGAAAATAATAAAATAAAAGGCTTAATCCTTTTTGAAAAATGTTGAGCATACTTAATGATTTCAACAGGAGTGGAAAGGAACTCACGATCTCATGGAATCAGAACACAAAAATGCTGTTTCTACTAACGTACTTGGGGATAAACAGTTCATTGGCTTAGAAAGCGACCCAACAGGGACTTCCAGAGCTGTAAAAAATTTAATTCTTTCTATAAAGAAAACCCTGTTTGGTTTGACATCTATTCCTCCAAAAGATCTCAACAAGACCTCAGACCATCAACATATTACTACTGAGCATGAGAGCTTGCCCTGTGATGACCTCAATGTCCTGGTGCCCTTGCTCATCTTGTGTGTAATTGCTCACTTACAGACCTCTAAGCCTATAGTACATGCAATTGAAGTCACTGGTGCTCTGCAAGAGTAATTTTATAGACCTTCTTGTGGTATTGCTGCCCACATGCCATTTCAGGTCTCTGTTTAGGACCTCTGTCAGATTTTAGAGTCCACTTAAAATTCTAATTTTAACATGCCATTTCATTCATCTTTGGAGCACTAACTACTACAGAAAAGTCTTCCTCCCCAAAAACAATGGTCAGGTAAGTGTCACTTCATACATACTCTCCTCCAAAATTTCTGATAGTTCTACTAAATTTCATACTTGGAGTTTGAAATGAAAGGATTTCTTTTGAGACAGCAATACTTGCAGTTCCTAGAATTTCTTTTACAAAGTTCTTGCCCTTCTAATTACATTTGTGTTTCAATTAAGATTTGGTGTTTCTAACACATACTTCATAATTTAATTTTGAGTTACAGATGTACCTTTAAGTACTTTTATACATCTTCAAGAAAATAGAAGTGCTAGAACAAGCTGCATAACATAAAATCAGGTTCTCACACATTTTGTCTTACTGTGGTCTCTCTCAACAGCTTTAGGAATCACACATATTAAAGTGTTTTGCTGCTACAATATATCCTGACTTCAGTTTTCTTTCACTTCTTCTTTCCTTCAGGATCAGAGTCAGCATCTTTTTGAGATGCAAAAGAAAACAAAAAAAGAATAACAATCCTGTGACCACTGATCTCAAATAGATGCCGAGTTCAGAGTGCAGGAGCTCTGCTCTTGAGACAGTAAAACTTGCCTATGCACACACATTTCTCATATGAACCTCTATGACATGAGTGGTAGAAATATATAAGAAGTTCTCAGTGTCATTTTGATTGGTTGTGTTCCTATTAAGCTAAGGGGACATGGCTGTTAAAATCGGGGGAGCTACCTGCAGAATTATTCCAAATGCCAATTGCAGCCATTTGTTGACACTTGTGTGAACCACTTTTAATTTATTTTGCTCTTAAAAACATCCTTTAGCCTAAATCTGTAAGAACAGAACTAGGTCTTCAGTTACAGAACAGTCTGCAATACAAAGAACAGCAACATGCATCTTGGACCTCATCTTGATGAAGTGTCACTGGACTTATTTAAAAAATAAGAGATGGCAAACAATAAATGCCCCAAATACAATTTTCCAGAAACTTTTCTCTCCCTCTACCCAATGTAGCTGCACTTCGGAGTGGTTCCACACTATTTTCTCAGTAGTCAATTTTATACTTTGATTGCCTTCAACTAGCAGCTCCTATTGCCAATAGAAGCTGAATTCTTTCCATGGCCTTCTCAAAAAAAGTAGGTGAGTCTTTAAAAAGTTTCAGAGTCATTCCAAAATGCTATTTAAAAACTCCATGAGAACAAGCACATATTATGCATCTGACAGTGGAGATAGAAGAAAGATACAAAAGCAGCAATAGCCAGTTTAGGTCAGATGACTGTAGTAAAACATTTGAATTCCCATTTCCAATTCAATACTTCTTAATCATATAATCTCTGACATGTTATAGCCACTCTCACACCTCAGTTTTTCCCAATATATATTGAAGGCAGCAATACCCCCAATTTCTGAAAAGGTTTAAAAATTTTGTACAAAAAACACTAGGTAAGAATAAATAATCATGAATTTGGGTTATTAAGGACCTTAAGGAGCTCTCTTTCTCACATGACTGATGGTTGCCTTGGGGAAAAAAATTAAGTCTGTGGGCAAGAGTCTGCTTTTTGTCACTTTTTTTGCCTTTAATTACACACTCAACTGCTCCTTACTCTTCTTCTTCTGATTAAGCTATTGCTGATCTAGAAATCTTAACCAGATTCTTAAGTGAAATAAACCACTCACCTTTTTATTTGACAGTGTTGGAACTCTCTCATTGTATATGGAGGTACATTAATTCCCTATTCTTATTTTCTTTCCTTCCCCTTTTGCCACTCAAATGAAGAGGCTTAATCCTGTTTTACTTTTCCTGACTGATAGCAAAGGTGTGATTCATCTGCTCTAATTTAGGCACCATCTGCCCAAGGTCTGAGGCAGGTACCCTCAGTTCCCTTTATTATAAATACAGAGAAACCAGCCTCTCCAGAGAGCAATTTATCTTATCCCAAGATGTGGGTGTCTAAAATAGGTCAGAAAAATCACACTCTGGAGATACATATTGTATTTCCATAACTATTAAGGGAGCCTTAGGAGACTTGCTCAGACTTGGGCACATAACTTTAGACAACCCACCCAGAATATCCACAAGAGCTGTTAAAATGATCACATGGTAGTTGATGACCTCACTATAATTCTCACTGCAGGCTGATACAATCTAAATGGACCTAATAATACTTCCTGCATCTCACAGCACGGAAAAAGCCTGGCATAGGTGGTCGTAGTTAGCAACTGTGAATTTGATGCCTAACATTAATCAGGATGTAATAGTTAGATTGTAAGCTTCGAGAGCCATTAGATGAACTCGACTCAGTCATCATCAATCAAATATGCCTCACTTTTACAGCCCATACATCGGGCCACCATGCATGAAGAGGCGATGCTAAAATGTGCCACTGAGCATCTCTTTTCCTGTAATGACAAGTTCCTTACTTCTAATAGTAGTAAATTAGTTACTATTGATTCACAAACACCTTGCTTGTCCCAGACTAATCATTAACCTTCCTGCAAGGTAGGAAGGTTCCCTATCAAAGGGAATCAATTTTAGATCCGAGGCCTCACTTAAAAACACAAAACCAAAAAAACCCCTAAACACACAAAGAAGTGGAAGTTTAGGGTTTCTCATGATTGCTCAGAAGTTTAATTAGAGGTACTTTTGACAAAGTGGTCAAGATGTAATATTTATTTTATCACATAACTCTGAAGCACAATACACAGATCTCCCCAGCATGTGGGTAATCATCACTGTAACCATCACTGAAATGCAACTGTCTCACAGGAGACTGTGATACATGTTTCACAGCATATTGCAAAAGCACATAACAGTTCAGGACAAGAATTGGGGAAACATATTGAGCTGCTGACATTCCTTCCCAAGAAACTTTGGTTTATATGGTATTAGCAGAGAGGCCTCAAGTGAGAAGATAAATTAACAAGGAAACTGCCAACTAATTTAAAAGAAAAGAAAAAAAGTCAGCACTTCTGTATGAAAAAGCATATTGGTACCTCCAGAAAGCTGTCTGAATTTGTCTTTCCCTTGAGTTTTCCTCTCCTGCAATCCTGTTGCCAACAAAATCATTTCATATTTTGAATATTACAGTTGCTTCTTTTACTGTCTGACTAAATTCCAACTCTTTGGACTTCAAGCATTGAAGGTACTGAAGATAAACTATATACTGCCCTAGAAAGGGACTATATTCTCAGCAGCACTAATTTTCTTTACTCATAAAGCAGGCTTAAGTTAATTCCATATGGCACCACCACCCTCCCCACAACAAAAAATTGCCCTGTTTTGAACTCATATCACATTTTGCTCATTATTTCCTTATTTTTCAGTTTCAACTGTCAGTCTTAACAGCTGTCTCTAACAACCTTATCCATAGCTTTTCCTGTCTTTTCATCCCACACAAACATCACAGCTCCAAAACACAAAAGGAAGTTTTTTTTCTCTCAGTAATACCTTTCAACAGGCCTTACACTTCTAAGTCACTCCAGTTCTTGAAAATTTGACTTTGTATCTTCTCCCTTTTGGGAGAACACATTCCCTATTAGATATAAAAAGGTAACGTATAAAAAAATTAAGAGTACTCACAAGAATGTAAAGAGTACAACTAGCACTCCAGCTGCTAACGAATCACTTAAACTACAACTGCCCACCTCTCCCAAATGTAAAGCATTAGCCTGAAAGGGGGGTGGAGGGAAGGAGAGACTGTCCTCTCTTTAGCAAAGATGAATAGGAAACATGCAGACTTAAAGGAATGTGTTTGGGTTTTTTTCAATAAACTTTTACTTTTCTGTATTGAATGACAGAAACTGTTCAGCTCTTCCGCTGACAGTCTTTCTCTTTGTTTTATATAATTTCCCAAGTCGACAACACTTTGTGGTAACGGGCACAGCTGAGATCCTCTATAAAAACATGCACATTCAAATTCTCAATATTTTCATGGGAAATTAATATTATTTTTTTAAGCCAATATTTTATTCAAAGAATCAGGAGCATGCAGGAAATTTGCACCCAAACGGCAGCATAGGCCACTATTCTTGTTTATAAGAAACAAAATAATTAATAGACTAACAGTCAATAAAGCTCAGAATTCACAGATTTAAATGGGTATTTGTGTATAGATATTTGGTAAGCAGTAGTACAAATATTTCACTTGCACACCCACTTATTAATTTACTTGGCTTAGATCTAAGGGTACATCCTTGTCTAGAGTCAGCAATAATTTCCAATTTACATTTTAAATCAGTAAAATTGGACTAGAAAGATGGCACCAAGGAATAAAATTACCTCTACAGATTTACCTCTCAGTCCAATAATGGAACTGGGAATAACACCAAGTTCTCCTGATCTGTGTTTAGTGTCCTTATCACAGACCCAACTTTAATTTTAATCAAAGTTGTTGGAAAACAGAGAAGCACTTTGAGCAGAGAGTCTAAAATTTGTGACTCATCTGAGTGCAAAAATGCAGTCAGATTTATGGCTTCGTATAGCCATCATATTTGTCTATAGAGGCTTGTATGCTTGTTATATACAAATTATTATTGTGATTATTGGTAAATGATGATCTCTTACCTGAATCTTAGGGAACCAAACTGAGGTGGGTGCAAAAGCACAAGGGCTATAGCCTGCATCAAAGGTATAATCACCCTGACTAGCATAGTAAAAACAGTTTAGGTCACACTACAGAAGTACTCAAAAATCAATGCTGCCCAGAATGTAAAATGAGACTAAAACCAATAGTTTGCCTGAACTTTGTTCATAAATTCAAATTGCCAACAGCAGCAATGCTAGCTCTCACTGTTTTCTTTGGGACTGTTGTGATATTTGTTGTTCTTCTTAAAGTTCCAGCAGCTGTGGTAAAGGGATTAGGTGATGATCTTCACTTTCTTCTAAAATAAAAGTAACTTTCTCAAATTTAAGGAAATCTTTCTAAAATGTAGCCTGTGTATGGAAGGCTACAGGTTAGTTCTTCCTGTGCTCCAGATTAGCCAGACACAAACCAGCTCTAAAGCAAGAGTGCTGCTTAGCCTGTTTTACTAACACCTGCTAAGGTATAAGAGCTCAAGCTGTCCCACTATTCAGATTTTTGCAGAGCCGCTCACCTGTGTCCTGCTGGCCTAAAGCATAGGCAGAGCAAATTCATATCTACCCATTAGCACAAAAAGATAGAGGAAGTGAAGAAAGAAGATCTCAAATCCATGTTTTTTCCAATATTTGCTCCATGCTCGTTATTTTCTTGCCATGTGAGATGTGTGGGATGCAGGATGTTTCTGTAGTCTAAGAGGTTGTGAAAACACACCTGGTACTGAATATGAGCAAACTTTCCAGTGCTGTCCTTTCCATGTCCTGCTCACAGATTGCTGTAAAAGTAAAATGGAGGATACAGTTCAATTTGTCATCTTGCAATTTCGATGCACTAACACCTCTAGTGGGACTACAACACAGTCACTTTTCTAAACCTAAGCAATCGAAGGGAAGAAGATTTTGGCTATCATTTAATAGGCAGTCCAAACAGATGCTGCTCATATAACGCACAAGCAATATAAAGACAAGAGTAAAAAACCCTAAAAATATTCTTTGTGAGAAGTCACATGTGCAAAACTTGCTCTTATTGTTAATTTTGCAAGGACTGGCTAGGAAAAGAAAGGAAGGAAAAGAAATCAAGGTCTCCAGATAATCAATGGAAAGATGAACAAAGAACGTCTTCATATATTTTCTACTTTGCTTGGCGTTTTCCTGCAAGGACCCATCTGAATCTGAATAGTTTTGTTTACTATGCTTCTAGAGTGAAGAAGTGTATACAAATAAGCCTTACACATTAAACACTTTTGTTTCTGTTATTGTTTGAATCTATTTTAAAAGGTTTAAAATATGAGAGAAAAGAAGTTCAGAAGTCAAATTCTAAACATTTGTTTGATCTTGCGTTCTATGACTTCTCTTGCTCCCACAAAAAAACTATGACCCCAGTGAAATTAGGCTGAGTTTGTGTCTTTGTAAGCAGTTACGTATTGATTCCTACATTAATTGTGACATGTACATTAAATACGATCCACCCTGCAAAGCTTGCCTCAAAGTTATTCATGTTCAAGGAACTATTATCAGAACAGTCTGAACTCTCAAAGTTCTACTAGTTAAAGTTCTAATTTTCCTAGTGTTTGGAAGAACCGTATTATTTACCAATACCTGTAAATTAAATCCCATTTCTAATTTTCATATACAGCTTCATCCTGGCACATACACAAATCTTTCAAATACTTTCTGGTTTTGATAATCCAAATGAAATAAACCAGGCAATATACAGAGTAGATTTTTACCTGCTGCTCTGAGGCCAGATGTGAATATAACGAACCCTAGGAAAACACATTTCTAATTTTGCTGAAACACAAGACTAGAAATTAAACAAGAATCCCCACTCAGAAAGAGCAGGCTTCCTTTTGGAACATGAAGGGAAGATGTATGAGGTAAGGAAAGTATACTTGGGTATTGGATGCCTTGATTTTACTCTTTTATTTTTTCTATGAAATAACAGACTATCTGGCTTGAAATCTCAGTAAGTTAGGCTCACAGATATTACTGAAGTGTTACAGCTCCCCCTGCCAGGTTTAGGTTACAAACTACATTTCACATACATACACACAAATGCACACTCTCAAGAAATAAATTAACACCTATGTTAGCACTTAACTGTCACTGATTTACTCTTCAATAATTATTACAGCAAAAGAAAAAATACATGCACTTGATAAACAATGTGTGTTAAAGTAATTTTAGAAAACTTACAAAGAAGTAGATGTTAGTATTAATTTGCATTCAATGCGCACAGGAGAAATACCAAATTATTCCAAGCAGAAAGGGAGAAATAAGCTAAGTACAAAAGCTTATTTCTGCTTTAATTTGCCGTTTACTTTTTAATCTTCTATAAAATTAACCTATTTTTTTCTTAAACACTTTTGTTTCATGAATGATAGTTGTAGCCTAAAACTGCTGTCTGCTGACAACCTAGAACCAAACCCTCTCTATCTTGCACCATGTTTGGTCCATTTTTGGCTTCAGTAAAGCTGGTGATAGAAACCTTAGCTTTCAAAAACCTGTGCATGTCACTGATGCCAGGAAATCCTATAGGACGGTTTTGAAAGTCAAGCTATTCAACTAAAACTGCATGTGAAAGGGTAGAACTCAAATCTGTCATGAAGCCCCTTATCTTAAAACAAACACTTGGTAACTCTATGGACAACAAAAAACATGCAGGATATAGAAACTTAAGAAGATCACATCTGTCCTTCCAAAAACACTCATTAACAAAATCTTGCAGGGAACAAATAAAAGGTAAGTAAAACCACACATTTTATAGGTAGTTAAATTAAGAAAAGCTATTCATTTAAAAGTGTAGGGTAATCTAATCTAATTTTATGTCTTTGATACACAGTGAAGCTCCACAGCATAATCTGAATCACATGAAAGTCTATCTTCAGAGTAAACTTCATTTAAATTTAAATAGTGATAATTTCAAGTAATGTAGCCTACATGGGACACAGTTATATACAGTAAGTAAAACACCAGACTGAAACTCAAAAACATGGGATATTTTTCCAACACTGGGACTTGCGTTCTGAATTATCTTACAACTTTCTGTTTTGGTTTCTTCTACAAAAGAGATATAAATGCTAATGTCTACATCCAAATCTTGAAAATACGTGTGAAATATCTCATAGTAATAATATGTACTTATGACAGAAAAAAAATTTCACCATCCTCTGCTTCTCATCTTTTGCCCTCCCTAGTTTATGCATTAAATTAGATCCAGCATAATGCTTGATAATCTTACAGTTAATTTACAATGAGCCAGTCAGGCATCCTTCACTATTAATGCAAATTACCAGTGCATATGATGAATGAATTTTTTATTACTGGCTGTTTATACTATAGCCAGTTCAAAGTTTTCAGAAACTATAAATTAGGCCCCATGGAAATCATCGACTTGTTTAGGCATTAGAAAAACAGGTTCTTCAGTTTTTGCATTTTCAGCTCTTGCTAAGTCACTTACTTGAGATGCTTTTCATAATCATGACAACAGATAAGATTTCCCAGTGAGTTCACCATATCCTGAAATTCAAAGTGTTATTCTGGAACCAGTTGGACCCTGCGGTAAGGATGAAACGGGAAGTGTAACATGGCAGTGGCACTATTGAGTAGCTGTGGGAATAGAAAAGGTGCTTGCTGGGAAAGAAACAAAATCCCTCCAGGACACATGAGTTACAATTTTAAGAGAAAAGCTATTGGAAGAGCAAAGTAAAGGTGGAGGTGGAGTCTCTTTTATTATCTCTGTAAAATATGTTAGAACGGTAAAGTGTTTATTTGGAACTAAAAGACCACTTTGATCTCACTGTGTGATGGAGGTGACAACAGCAGTAAACAGTCGCAGAGAGTCTATCTGTCATGATTTTAGATGCGGAGCTTTAAGAATACACAGGAGTAGCTAAAATTGAGATGAAGATAAATGTGCTTATTTCCTCACGGTTATTTGATTTCACTGTCATTAGCATGGGAATTCTCGGCCATGGACAGAACCATAGTCAAAAAATGTTATTCCACAGGCACATATTTTTCAAGGCCATTGCTAAACAGTGAATACAAGGCCATACTTTAAAATTTTTGTCCATTGTTTCACTGTTATTCCTTTCACCACTTTAAAGGAGAAAAATAAGGAACAAATTCCTTGTATTTAATACCTTGATATTAAACCATCAAACACTTCTTCTGAGGCTGTGATCAACTGCAGGCTCATATCTTGTGCTGCTGACAACTGTAATAGTATGAGTATGGATCCCAGAAAAAGCTGCAGTGAATTGAAGCTAAGGAATTTTGTCAGCTTGAAATCTCGTGTCCTTTGTAAGTGAAATGTTTTTCTGATGCCTGTTTCTATGAAAACCAAAGGCAAAGCTCCTGTTTGACACTGATTTTTAAATAGCAATATGTTTTGTCCATTTGACCAGAAGTTTGAGGAGTAAATCCTAACTCTGAGTGCCACCAAATAAATAAAGGAAATTGACTTCCAGGAAATACTGGAAATAAAATTTGTCAGCTAAAATTCCTGGCTCCCCAGATCATTAGTCATTTCTGAACATCTTACTTTTCCCTTCTAGTGGCTGGTTTCAGGAATCTATCTGGTAAGGGAGAAACCACATAAAAAGCGAATGAAATTACCAAACTAAGCAGGCATCAAAGAGAAGCCTTGTCTATTATATGTTTTGTATTTCATAATACCATTATGAAGATAGAATAAAACTGTGCATGGTGATTTTGGGAGAGGACAAGTAACCAAGAATAAATAAAACCACCTAAGTTTGGATGAGAGGTAAACAAAATGCATAGTAATTTGTGTGTTATAAAGGTCTGCTTTCATAATGAAAAGATTTTAAGTCTCTTTTGTGTGATTAAGGTACATAAGTCTTAAAATACAGAAAGGTGAAACAGTCAACAGGTGAACAGAAAGAACGAGTACAGAGGCAGAGGACATAGCGTCGCTGTCCATGTCTAGAATAGATTGTGGTATGGTTTGATTTGAGTTTATATCTGTTATTGAGCGCAGGAAATTTTGTAAATGGATAATTAGCATGTCCATTTGACAGCCTACATGATCCGCCAGTACATCTGAGGAAAAAGATCAAAGCAAAGAATTCACAGATTTGTGCACACAACTATGAAGTTATTGTACGACAGTTTTCGGTTTAACTACAAATTCTACTTGTATGTAAAAATGTCATTTACATTTTTTGCAGAACTTCTAAATTAACTTTCATTATTTATTAATTTAATCTGATGATGTCTTATAATTAGAACTGCTGAGAGATTGGCTACAGTATGGTACTTCCCTATAATTAGAACTACATTGTTCATGATTGTAGACGTTTTTAATATACTCACTCACACCTCTTGTTGCTTGAGCAATGAAAAGGATAAAAAGAACTAAAGACACTGATAATGTAATCCACGCATGCAAATACACACAGCTGTAATATTTTTCCCCCTAAAATCTAAAAGGAATGGCAAGTTCCATTTGAGGGAAAGAGGAGAGATAAGGGCAGAAGAAGAAAAGAATAATGATCTTTGAGTTGAGAGATGATATCTGAACTTAGGTAATGTGCTCAGTAACATAAAACCAGCACAAGGACAGATGCATTTTCATACACAAGCATTTGTATTTGTGTTCTGTACAATGTTACTGTTTGTTTGCTGGCTCCTGACCTGTCACAGGTCCTTTTGCATATTGAGCACGAAAGTCCTTTTAAACTGTACAAGGCATTTGCTGCAGATGTGCAATTACTCGTATAGTCACACAGCCAGTTGCCACTGCTCCTCTTACAAATGGTAACTGGTAAGAACTGTAGCCAATTTACTTGCAAATCTCAATCAGCATCTTCATACAACCTTCCTCTTTGGTTTCTATACCTCTTGTCCATACCTAATTTTTAAAGAGGAATTTTGCCTTCAAAGAGGAATACTGCTACTTTTCTCTTGACTTAAGAATTCAAAACCAAAATTTCACAAGTTTCCCTTGAAATGTCTTTGCCTGTCACAATAGGCATTAAAAAAAATCTTAAAAAAAAATCTTACCTGGAAAAAGAAGCAATTATGTTTGTTACTGGCTAGAAGCTTGCCCATAGGTATCTCAAGGGGTAAATCACTAATACACATTAACTTATGTACAACGGAAGTTAAGACTGTAAACTGTACAAAACAGGCTGTGCATCAGAACATCACTGTGTGATTATGAACACTGTGACTTTGTGCCCCCAAGAGGTAATAATGGTTAGAAATATAGGCCAACAATAGTTTATTTTAAGTGATTTAGATGGAAAAAAGTTTTTCTGACATGGAAAGAAACAGTAGTAAAGTGAATGGTAACCAGACCATGTTAAATTATACATACATGTTCCTTGGAGGTCTGGTTATATAGCTGTGCATTTCAATATAGGAATAATGACAAATGATAGCTACATACTGTAATAATCATTGCTTTTTATTTATAGTAGTATGAACTACCTCCATTTTATGTTGGAATAACAAACGCATAGAGCTGGTCAGTGACTTTCTCCAATAGCTCTTCCAGCCACAGAATTGCAGAATGAGAAACGATTCCATTCCTTTTTAAAAGAAAGAGAAATCACGGAGTAAAGAAATCATCAAGCTATATATCTAACTTGATTCTCTTTTATTACAGATCTGACATATTGCTTTGTGCATCAGAGTTTTTAATGAGCCCAACAAAGCCAAAAGAAAGATGTTCTGTTCTCACTGACCTCCCTGGGTATGGCAAATCCCTGAGGTGTGAGGCAGGGAGGCAGGGAAAGCAACTGAAGTTTTACAAGAAAGCTAACATGCTGGGATGGCAAAGCAGCAAAACCTTCCACTTTCCAGATGGAGCATTGTTAATATTCTGGATTTGTGGAACTGTGCTATTTTGAAACAAATAAAACAAAGCAATAAAAATTAAGTTAATTTGCCATATGGCTGTTTATTTCTCTGTGCTACAGCTCAGAGACAAGTAATGTATGGTTTCTTAATATGGCACATCCACACACACCGCCCAGGTGCATACAACATAGCACACCTAGATTAACACAAGCCAAAGCCCTTTTGATCGCATTGAACATGTGGCATTGTGGCTTAGGGGATTTTCTCATATAGTTTAAGCATAAGATACCTTTGACAGTCAAGAGAGGAAAATACGCATTAAGGACTGATTGAAAGAGTAAAGGGAAAAGAAGCAGGTGGATGGAAATGCACAAAAGATAATGCATTTGGTTGATTGTTCAACATTTTTTATCATAAATTAGTGCTCAGGAACATAGCATTCTGACAACCCAGCGTTGTCAGATGAACAGATCTGTCTAAAGGTAAAGTGAAACATGACCAACAGCATCCCTGGCTCATCACCATCAGGAGATTTGACTGGATGCAAATTTCTGGTACCCAGCAGAGAATGACCAGAGAATGGCAATACTTCCATTACACCTCAGACACTTACAGTTGTGTTTAAGAGGGGAGTAAGGGGTGACACGCACACTCCCCTGGCTACTCCAAGTTTGTAGTGCAAGGAAATGTTTGTGTTACAGGCATTTCATGGCATTGGAAAGTCACAAACATAAAAAGCGCTACCAAGCTAATGTTAAATTGATCTCCAGAACTTTCCTATTGAGCATGAAGCAAACACAGACCATTGGTCTTTTTGTCTTCTCTTACCACAGTGGGTGTACCATGATCTTAAAAAAAAAAACCCAAAACCAAACAATTAAAGAAACTTGCTAAGGATATTAACATTATGATTACTTTCATTTCCTGAATTTGTCAAAACAACCCTACCAAAGAAATGGCAACTGTGACACAGCTGCAATCACCTCACAGGTTTGGAGCATCTGGGTCTATATGTATGCTGTTGGAGAGCACAGGTGTGCATTCCTATATACTGCTACATGGATACAAAATAATGGCTGAGTATGCCAGCATCAGATTAGAGGTAATTTCATCCTTGCAGTAGAACAGTTCAAATCCAGAACTGATAACTTAAGAGCAGCTGCTGAACTGCTTTTATTGTCTTTAGTCCTGATTTGAGGTTTCCTGCCTTATTTCTGGGTTTTCATTTGGAGGAAGAACACTACCATTGGTTGTAGACATAGAAGTATACCAAGGGATAGTCCCACTTCCAGTCTCACAAGAAAGTGATGTAAAATTCTGCCAATGTTAGATGACTGAGGCTTACCTTGTGCTGACCATATAAAGCTCATGCAAAAAAATTTATGTACTGAGAAGTTGACTCCCAGAGCAATTATTGCCACACTTTCTCAGTGCCGTTCATGTAGGACAGTCATTTAAGAAAATCAATGAATATATATAATATCCTTTAAATGCCTTTGCAATCAATGAAATCCCAACCAAAGGCCTAAAATAAGGAAATCAAGATGTGGTGCTCACAGCAAACCAAAAATAACCTAATTGGGGTTTTATTTTTGAGACCTCAGATATCCTGCAGGTTTCACTGTGCATTAAGTTCTGAGGAGGCATCAAGAGTTATTTGAGGGGAAAAGGCATTGTAGCTCATCCATTTCAATTCTGGATAACAAGGCAAACTTATCTCCTGATAGCTCTCTAGCTATTCTGATGATAGGAACCTCAGTACAAAGCACTTACGCATGCACTTAATTTTAAACCCAGCAGTAATCCTGATTGAATCAAGACATCTACCTTTGTGCTTAAAGTAAAGCATGTGCTTAAGTACCTTTTTGTATAGGGGCCTTAATTACATTATGTGTGTGAGAGGATATGATAATTTTAGTTGGCTTTCCCAAGAGAGCCTTTAGTTAATAAAATAACTAGGTTTAATACTCCACAGAGTCATAAGGGAAGAGAATTCTGCTCCTCCTCCTATAGCCCAGCACATGGTAGACTGTAATTTAATTGTTGGAAGCACAGAAAGTGCTGAAATGCTGTATGTCTTAATATTGTACTGCAAGAGCATGTTTGTTTCTATTATGGAATACCTTGGGAAATTCCCTGTGCAATGCTACCACTATTCATAGCAGCTTTTGAATTTACTGACATTCAGTACCAGACTTTATCTTTTTGACCAGATCAGGCAAGACAAAAAAAGATCCAATTAATGGGAATTTTTTGAAAGTGAACGAATTGAAAGAAACCCAAACGTCATGTTTTTTTTCTCCAGTGGGGAAAATTCAGAATAATAAAGAGCAGACCAAACTAAAAGTATGGCAGATCTGTTTGCAAATAATTAATTTGAATTCTGCTATTATGATTTATCAATGTTATCTGTTTATATGTGCAAAACAGTGTGTAAATTCAGCCTATGAACTGCATGACTATAAGAGACAGTAGTGAGAAGTGAAAGAACAGGTAAACTCATTATAGATCATCAGACACCATTCCCCTCTTAGCCAAAATTATACAGATATTGAAGTGTTCGTTTCAACTTTTGGTTCTCCACAAGAAGTCACCAAAATGTTTCCTACAATCAGCTGCTCCCAAAGCTGATTATAAGTAATGTTTTAAGGTAATAGTTTGGGCTGGGCAGCTGCAGGCAGGTGGAACCCAAGAGCCAGGTTTTTACCTGAACCTTACACTGTACAATTTATACTGACAGCTGTGGAGTCTATCAGAGATTTTTCCTATGTGGTGGGCATATTTTGAATTGCAATATATGTATAACATGAGTCTTTGCATAACATTGCATTGAGTAGCACAGACTAGAGCTTCTTAAAGGTAGTTTCCTGCAGCTGTAACTGGCTTCAGGAAATGCAAATTCCAGTAACTGTTCTGAAACAACTGGAACAAAGCTGATTCATATCAAACAAGGAACAAATTTTCATTTTTATCACTATATTTGTTCTCAACAGCAAATATTATTATGCCAAAATGGCAAAGAACAACAATTTCTATTATTTAGTACGTACCTTGGTTTTAAGCCATAGACAAGTTTCGTGCTATAGAAGTATGACAGCACTGCAATGTGTTTTTGCTTAAAAGAACCAAAATATTTTTAATAACAATTAGAAAGATATTAAAATGAATAATTATAACAATACATAAGCATGTGTCCTGGGTTCAGCAGTAGCAGTCATTTTCTCATTCTTAGTAGCTGGTGCAGTGCTGTGGTTTTGACTTTCAGTTTGGGAACAGCGCTGACAACACTGATGTTTTTAGTTGTTGCTCAGTAACGTTTACTCTGATCAAGGACTTTCTGAGTCTCATGCTCTGTCAGGGAGGAGGGGAAGCCGGGAGGAAGCAGAGACAGGAAGCATAGACAGGACACCTGACCCAAACTAACCAAAGAGGTATTCCATACCACAGCACATCATGCCCACTGTATAAACTGGGGGCAGTTACCCGGCAGGGGTAGATCACTGCTCGCTCGGGCTGGGTATTGGTTGGTGGGTGGTGAGCAGTTGTATTCTCTTCCCTTGTTATTTCCCTTATCACTATTATTATTGGTGGTAGCTGTAGTGATTTGTGTTATACCTTAGTTACTGGACTGTTCTTATCTCAATCCGTGGGAGTTACATTCTTTTGATTCTCCTCTCCATCCCAAGGGGGGGGGCAGGTGGGCGGAAGGGAGGAGTGAGAGAGAGGCTGCATGGCTGGGCTTAAACCACGACAGCATGCAGCACTGTATTATTTTTTGCAGATTTTTTTAATCAAAAAAATGATCTTTACCCCAAGGTAGAGAATGTGATTCTCTACCACTGTTGTAATTCAGGATATGTTGTGATTTATCATCAAGATTTACAGAGCTAAAGATTAGAAAAACAAATATCCCTTAGGAATTGTTAATTATAATAGCTGCTTTCTACAATTTGCCTAGAATTCTCTGTTTTCCATGGACTTGATTCACAAAGCGATTATGCACCTAACTACTATCTCACATACCTACATATTCCACACATTTCCTAAGGCTTGGGAGACAATGATTCTTTTATATCCATTCACCCTTCTCAGTAAGGAAGAATGAATTAGCAGCAGTGACACATCTGTGTGAATTCCTATAGAAAACCTAGGTAGCTGTGGCTTTCGGCCCCTGAAGTGTGCTGTGTCAGTGTGGGCCTGGGTTGCAATCACCTCCCAACTGCAGAGTAACAGAGAAATTACTATTTTAATAGCTACATGTTCAGAAGTGTCCTCCCAAAAATGTGGGCAAAGCTGACTGCTTTTCTGACAGCGTGTTAATAGTTGTGCAGGTGTACAAGCCCTCACACATGACTTTAGGAGAGAGGTTTGATAAAATGAGCCTCACTGTTAGTCAGGAAATTGCAGTTTTAAAGGTGATTTTCAATAATGTTACTATTTACAGGCTTAACCTTGTTTCCATCTGAGTCAGCAACAGACATTCAATGATTTCAATACTGGAGGCTAAAGCACTCAATATCTTTCAAACTATAAGGTCAGAACACAAAATCTTGATGTATAGACCCCCAGCTGGCGAGGGAAAAGAGATGAAAGTCTAGAGCATGTATGTTCAGAAATTTGAGACCTCAGTTCATCTGCATCAATTTTCTGTTTAAATATGTATAAATTCCTAAGAAACAGATGAACTAAATTGGCAAGGTACAAATACTAGTCTAAACTCAGATTAAGTTCAGATATGTTACAAACAGCACCCAACTTCAAACACTTCAGTAATTAAAGTGCTTGAATGGCTTAAATTTAGTCACATGCTTAAATCTCTAATAAAAAGAAACCAGACTGGGTTTTGATTATTTTTTTTTTTAATTTTTCATTTAACATCTGCCTAAATACTGACTTAGACTCCAGGATTTATATCTACTGAATGATTTAATTTGGAGAGAACAGAGATAGGAAAGGAAAGGGAATTCTTTCCTTTTTCTGAGAGGACACAGAAAATCATAGAGAGAAAAGGACATTGATAGTCCACTTAATAACCCTCACTATCCTCCTCCTTCTACTTTCACTGTACATTGAAGTTTACTAATTGCCATTCACTTCACAGGAATCAACTAATTTGAAAACTGTTATTACCTCTCCCTTTGTTTTTCTGATCTTCAGACTAAACATGCCCAGTCCTCTAAAATTTTGCTTGCAAGACATTTTCCTGTAGGTCTTTGATCATTTTTGTCACTTTCCTCTGGACTGCCTCTGCTTTCTTCACATGTCTCTTAAAATGTAGTAACCTGAACAGATGAGAGTTGAGGGCTTTACCAGAAGATTGAAGAGATTACTTGCCGTGATTTATATGTGACACTTCTTTTTATACATCCTAGTACAAGTGGTTAAAATTATTGATTTATGTACAGATTACGATCTCTTATAACCCCAAACCCATTTCTGTCAAATCTGCTGCATAGGCGGCTCTCTCTCATCTTGTATTTGTGCAGAAGTCATGAGTTTGGTCAAGAAGAATCAAAATAAGCATAGCACCTTTGTTTGTTCCTTATTAAACCATCTCCTGTTTTTCCAGACTACAGTTCTAATTTGCTGAGACTGTTTCAAATTCTAATCCTGTCCTCCAAAGCGCTTCTGCTTCACACTGGTTAGGTACAATCCATGGAAATTATTATATATGCTCAATTCCACCCTTCATTACTGAAAACCAGAACAGGTCAAAGTATGACTCTTCTCCTTTTCTGCATTGCTCCACTTTAGCAGAAAACCACTTTAACTTTATATATATATATATGTATATATGTGTATGTATATATTCAGTTTTATAACTTGATGTTCTTACAGTACTTGCCCGTTCTGCATTTTCTTGGTTTATTTATGGTAACATCTTTCAAATCGTGTCATAATCGGATCATGACTCACAACTACTTCACTCCATGAATCCTGCTACCCTGCCATTGAAGGAAATGTGATTGGTTTGACAGATTCTTAGTCTGACGTATCTGTCAGTTCTTACTTATCGCTTTTACATCCTTTGCTTACAGGTGGGTTGAGCATTGCTCCTTATATATTTGGCCTAGAATTCATTTATTTGCAATTTTTCCAAGTTTAAAAATCAGATACTATGTTTGCCCATTTCCTTTATTCTAGGTTTCAAATCATTCTCTCATTTTCCTATTGACCTGTTCTGGATTATTTTAGTCCATCCAGAAATAACAGAAGAAGTTCACATTTGTCAAAATGATCTCTAATTTATTCTTTGCTTATATGAATTTCTTCTTTCCTTGTGCTGGACAGCTGAACTTGTGAAGAAAAGAGAAAAAACTCCTTGGGAATTTCAACATCATCAGTCCAGTAGCTACTGAGGGAACTAATGAGATATTCTACTGGGCAGAATCAGAACTAGCAGAATCTATCCAAAACACACATCAACAACTTAACAGAAGGCATGGGGCTTAGTTTACTATTTTTTCTATTAACATCAATTCTATCCTTCAAATGATCCTGTCAGCTGATTAGAAAAACTTTGTGCATTTGATCTTCTTGTTTTGTTTCTGTATAAGCAAAAAAGGTATTTTGCATTTCAAAGAAGATACCTTATTGCTGAAGCCTGGTACAGGAACACAGTAGTGAAGCACCAGTTTAGTATGTTCACAGTACACCAGTTCACAATTGCACTGCGAATGTGAGCCCATTTGCGCTC
>JANHGB010055676.1:0-11630 GCA_026283785.1 Coracopsis vasa
TCAGGTTAGATATAGGGAAGAAGTTCTTTACTGTGAGGGTGGTGAGGCACTGGCACAGGGTGCCCAAAGAAGTGGCAAATGCTCCCCCTTGGCAGTGTTCAAGGCCAGGATGGACAGAGCCTTGGGTGACATGGTCTAGTGTGAGGCATCCCTGCCAGTGGCATGGGGGTTGGAACTGGATGATCTTAATGTCTTTTCCAACCCAAACCATTCTATGATTGTATGATTAAGACAAACCTGTCCCCTTTAAAGTAGGAAGACAGCACTGGGAGAAGAGAATATGTTATACTGGTAGCTACTTTTACAGCTATTGGTAGTTTATGTAAAGTAACAATGGTAACACTGGCAAATTGGGTGGCATTTTTCACGTCAGAAGTGCTTAATGTCTTGGCTGTACTTGCTTCGAAGTGGAGATTTTAAAAGAGGAGTTAGAGAAGAGTCTTTGTTTTAAAATGCATTTTGGGTGAGTGAGTTATTTTGCATCGCGACTGAGACCAGTTGCTGCAAAGGCAGCTGTGAGAAGACCTGTCTGCATGTACTCACCAGCAGGCTCCCAGTGATGGGGAACTGGGAAGCAGCACTCTTGTTTCTACATGCACCAGAAGCTTTAGTTATTGACCTGAATTTCAACTGCTTGAAACAATTAGATTGGATGGGATCAGATCACCCATCCACCTCTGCTGTGAGCAGACAAGCTGGAAAGGAGAGAAACCCATGATGGTGCTCCTGACATCTGCACTGGCGGCTTAGGAAGCGGTGTAGTGTTACTGTATGCTTGACTTACTGTGTCACCTATTAATGAGCAGTTTATTTACCAGGATTATCTTCCTTAGCTTTTTGCACATGCTGTTCTCTGTCTGTGAGATACCCTTCTTGTCTATGCCACCTGGCAGGGAGGCCAGAGGGGTGTTAGGTTGAGCTAATTAAACATCAGGCTTGATTTCATGAGTTCCTGCCCTGCTCTTGGCCTGCTCCCTGAAGCACAGGCACATAGGCACAGGGTCTTATCATATCCTGAGTTTGAGGATGCTTTATCACTGCAAGGCAGTGTTTATTACCGAGCCACCCAGAATGGAGTCCTGACATAGGTCAGAAAGTCCTTTATATCTGATCACATGCTGCTTGTAAAGCAAATATATAAAGGGTGCATGCACCTGTGCCAAAGTGTACATATAGGAATCCTGTGGCACATCAGCAGCGCCTGCAAAGTGATGAGGAGTGAAGGAAGCCAGAAACCCAGTGCACATCCAGTAGTGAACCACTTCTGCAATATTCCTAGAGCCATTCTGCACAGGGTTGTAACTGACATAAAGCTCTAAACATTTGTTTTCATCCTGTAGCTCACAAACTGTGCTTTCAGTTAGCCTTACTCTAAGAAAGGATTGGACCTCATGACCTCATGAAGGTTGTTCCCAACCAAGTTGTTAGTGAGTTAGGAGAATGAAAAGTTTCTCCAGGTTAAGGTAAGGCAAAAAAGAAAATCATACATTTTAAAGTATTTTTTCTTTCATTTTTTACTTCCTTGCTTATTTTTTTATGTTTTATGAAGGATGTTGTCCTCCCATTGGAAAGGCACAGGGACACCTTCCGCTAGAGCAGATTGCTTCAAGCTCCATCCAGCCTGGCCTTGAACACTGCCAGGGATGGGGCAGGCACAACTTAATCCAAGTACATCCATGTACTTGAGCTGTGAATCTGCTCTGCTCTGTGGCACATGCAATGGTCATCTGTCCAGGATTCCTGTGATTAAAAGAGCTAGCAGTTCTGTCTGCCTCTGCTTGCTTTTCTGTCAGCTTGCAGCTCAAGTGCTGATGTTTTGGGGCAAGAAAGGAATTCCCAAGGCCTCATTTGATATATGCACGTGTGTATTTGTCTGGTTTTATGGATTCAAGAAGAGGTAAAGAAACTACACAGCAGTTGTACATAGATTTAGCAGAGATATAAATGATCAAAGGTATAAGGCAGTTAGGACCTGGGATTTGATAAAGCTACAAACAGAAGAGAGGGTTACTCGAAAAGGCATTGGTAACACTTAGTTCTCTTTCTTGCTATTCTCTTTTGGCCTCTTGGCTTTTTTGATTTCATAGGAAACATTAGAAGTGACCAATGGGGAAAATTGAATCTTAGTAACGAGATGTAAGTCTCCTCCAAGGGAAAGGCGGAACAAGGTGTGGGCTTCCTGGCATGTGCTTCCTCTAGTGCTGTCTAGGTGTGCTCTGGGTCATCTCTGGGCTTGGATGATGCCTAAGGTCCCAGCCTGGCAGGGGAGGGCAGGACAGCAGGCGCCAGAGGAACTTCCTCAGAAGTCCCATTCACAGCCAGAGGGCTAAACCTGGATCCCCCTGGGACTGCAGACTGAAATAGAAGGGCAAAGGAAATGATGTATAATTGGTCCCTGTTGAAAACAATGGAATTGTTGCCTTGCAAACCCAAATATTTTGTGAATGAAGCTTCCAGAGACTGCATGTTTTGGAGTTCCTTTAAAGTGAACTCTCCTAGGAGCTGGTAACCAGGCCAGAGCACACAGCATGTTTCTGTTCTCTGCTGAGTATGACCTGTCCATGCATAGGAAGATATCAGATGGAAACCTGAGTGGACATTGATGATCCCAGGGGTGCATACAGCTTAATGATTAAAATGGGATGCTGGAAAGGAAAAGATGCAAAACACAAAATAGTGAGTTCATCTCCTCAGAAAAATCAGAAATGCCTGTTCCCTCTCCCAGTCATCTCTTGCTCTGTCTGATATAAACCCAATTGAAATCGGAGGCAATGGGTCCTCTTTTCTATTTGGCTTTTGGAATAGACCTGGTGAGAGAAAATGCATGCAGAGCCTGCTCCTGGAGTTGCTGGTTTGCCCTACAGCAGCCCTGGTTTGCTGATTTGCCCCTATCGCAGCCATGCTTCAGGGGTCCCAAGAGGCTTTTACATGTGGTCCAAGCTAACAATTATCACTTTTTAGACAGGAAATAGAGCACTAACTAATAGTAGTAGCTCAGCATTTGTTGAAGAAATCAATCTAATACTGCATGATCTCTTATGTCCTGTCTTGTGGTACATATTGGGCAGTATCAGTACAGAGGTTTACTGCAGGGCAGTTGAAAACAATCAGGGACAATGAGGATGAAAAAGCAAATGCAATGTATTGTGGTCCATATTTTCTCCTATGAATGTTCCTGTCACTACCACAATAGCCTAAGACACCTTTGCTATGGATACAAATGCTCCAGCTCTCTTAATTCTTCAGGAACAGCTTGTTTACAGCCTGACTGCACTAAGATCATAGAGGTATGCTGTTGTTGATGGCTACCAGAAGAGTACCTCTCTGTCTTCATAATGGATGACATTTGGAAAAGCTCCTCATGATGGAGGAGCTGAGGCTCTGCTTTCAGGTATGATACAAGTACTTATGAACTGACCTTTAAAAACAGGACTTGTGCTTCCAAATCATTATCTGCTTTTGAATGTTAGAACTGATGTAGAGTAATGGCTGCATCAGTCTTGTATTTCCAGTACCTCGGGTAACAGAAGAGCCTGATGGGCTGAGCCAAGGATGCTTTTGTATCATGGTCAATTGAAGTACCTGTTGACAAAGAGCTCTGGAGCTACTGCATTTCCCCCATGCTAGAGAATCAGTTGGTTTTATGACCAAGCTGTTGTATCAGAGCTGGCAGGTACATGCTGCTGAGAAGGTTTGTTGCTCTGTGATGGATTCAGTTATTCTTACAGCCAGTTCCTTTGGTGAGAAGTAAAATCTCACCTGTATCAGAGGCTGAACTTCTGGTCTGGCATTCCTTTAGCTGTGCACAGCTCAATGATTTTCTTTTTTCACGTATATATATATATGTTGCTCTATTTGATCCCTATGTGGAACAGCACCATACACTCTTATCCATTTGTTTTGGTGTTCAGCAAGGGAATAAAGGTGCCTGTGAGAAATTCACAGGAGGCATCATTTACTGGTATTACAAAATTCAAACCCAAAAGGTCACACCCACAAGAGCTAATTGCCAACTGTGCTCTACCAATGGCAAATAAATGTTTCCATGGTAACTTTCTAATGAGCCTGCTTGGAAACCTGTCCAAGAAGAACTTTCTTCCAGCGGAGCAGGCGTTTGTGAGGTCAAGCAGCTCCAGTGCTGTAGGTATAACCCCATGTTATTACTGGTGGTTTTTACACAGCCCAATTATTGTCAAGGAGAGAGTCTCCAACACAGTGTGTACAAGCAGCACATGAAACCAGGTTAGGGCAGGATTGCACCTCATTTAAGGCATCCTCACCTCAGGTAATCATGTTGACTTCCTTTATAATCACTGTAGAGAAATAGATCCTTGTAGGATGTTGTTTATCTGGCCTATTTTAGATACCAGTCTCAGGGGGAGCTGAATCATGCCCTAGAAGTGACGTTTGCTTTGTATTGACTATAAAGAGAGCCTGGATGACTCTATCACACTTGTTGATATCCAGCTCTGAAGAGATGCCCCCTTCACTCCGCAGAAGCTTTTGCAATGTAGAGGTCTAGAAAATGTGCCTTTAAGAAAGAAAGGTAGCATGAGTAATTATATAGTCTGGAAAAGAAGAAATGAGGGACACACATGCAGCAGTTTTCAAATACATGTAAAAGTGATTGAACTGGGCAAAAGGAGTGGGGTAAACACTTCTAATAAGGATAGCAAGACACTGAGAAGTACTGATTATCTGCTTTTTTGTGGAAGCATTCCACAAGTTGCTTCAGCTCTCAGCACTCCAGCAGTTCCATCCTCCTACTTAATGCAAAGGTACTTACTGATACACTTCTTTCCTGCTGTCAAGACAACACATGCTTGGTTTTCCTGCTTTTGTTTCTCAAGGATGTATTTAAAAAACCAAACAACCAAACCCAAGCAAACAGGTTGTTTTTTTTCTTTTCCTTTTCTCTTTATTTTTATCCCTTTCTTGTAAAGGGATTTTCTTGAGCAAAGTTTTTTGTGGTGTTGGTTCTTTTTTTTGGGGGGGGAGGAATTGCCGAAGAGTTTTGGCTGCCCAGAGTACATGAAGTGTGATAGAGTATTTGAATGGAAGTAAAATCTGAGTAAGATAGTTAAGATATCAGAAAAGCAATAAAAATGGCATACTTAATACCTACAAACTAAGTGCTTCATGGGACATCTGAGGAGATTTCACATGGTTCAAAGCAATCAGCAATGGTGCTTTAAAAAAATAAAGGTTTACTATTTCTCTCTCATTCCCCCAGTTTACCTGTTGAAGTAACAGGAATGTTTGGCAGTGACAGAATCTGAAATGTCACAGTGGATGTTTTTACTGTGTGTATTGCTTCCTTCCCCCCTCTCTCATGGTAGAAGTCAGACAGTCAGACCAATGTTTCCTGAGCAGTTCAAGGTGTTTCAAGCCACTGGTACCACTGAAAGCAGTAGCTCTGCCATCTCCCTCCAACTAGCTGCGTGTCACTGCATCCTCTTCACCTTCAGCCACGGCAGAGGATGCTGCATCCGGGCAGAGCACTAGAGCTAGGATCTGACCCTGGATAAAATCAGTATTGTCTTTTCTCCCAGTGTCAGGAAGAGCTTGGTGTAGGTTTGGGCATAAGTGGAAGGTGAAAAGATAGGACTGCTTCTTTTGGTCACTATGCTAACTTAAAGCGTTGGTGAAAGCAGGAATCCAGTTGTGTGATGCTTGTTGATCAGTAGTTGGCATCTTTTAGTAACTTTGCAAAGGGTGAAGTTTAAATGTCAGTCTTCCAATTACAAAGTATAATTTAGGGAGCAAATGGTGCTCTAAGAAGAAAGTGCATTTTCATCTTGCTTTATTCTCATTAGGCATCATCTAGAAACCAAGGACATTTGTCGTGCTTTTAACGTTTTTGGAGTGTGTTGGGGAGTCTGGATCCGCTTCCTGTGAAATCATTAAATATAATTTAACTAATTTGTGTGGGCCTGATGTCTCTTCCATGCACTCACAGATGAAGTGGTTAGTATTTAGATTCATCACAGTGACCACCTGCTATTTACAGATTGAGCCATTTGCTAGTGGACTTACTGAAGGGAAATTTAGCAATCAGGATGACAAGCATGGATGCTATTACTCTGTTGTGTATGGAATGACTTCAACCTGTAGTTTTTAGCCTTGCAAATACAGCTGTTTTTCTTCTAGGAAGCAGATATATATGAAACTGTGAAAATGTCATTTCAGTTTTGGGCATTGTCCTTTACTATTTGTCTGTCTGACCCAGAGTTCAGTTGCACAACCTGGTCACAATGCTATGAGTAACAAATTTCTGCCTATTTCTGCAATGCTTAAGTTTGCTCAGAGGTTAATGTCTCTGCCTGCTGCATTGCTAGCTCAAAACGTATTGTGAGCCTGTGAAAGTTTTAGTCAGTGTGACATAGTTCTTTTTCTTCATGTGTTTAAACCCTTAATCTCCTTTTTCTATTCAGAAGTGTTCAGAGCCCGAGTCTGAGAGCAGAAGGGGGTGAGAGCAAAATCCAGTCCCGTGTGTTGTGAAATACTCTGAAATTTAAACTATGCCATCTGAGACTTCCTGGATGTTATCCTTTCTGGGTACTTTTCCTGCCTCGAGAGTTTTAAGTTCTCTAAAACTTCACAGCTATTATACATCAACATTAAGGACATCATATGGAGCAGAGCTTTACAGTCTGGATCCTCCTTGCACAGGGAACAAAGTGGGAAGGAGGGAAACCACTGAAATGACTAGTTTAAAACCTTAGAAAGGTGAATACATGGGAAGTTTGAAATTGCTTCCGTACACCAGGGCCCAGAAACTTCTTGTTCTTCACCAGTGAGCAATGAAATTTGAAGAAAAAGGGATTTGTGCAGAGGATTTGCTCCTGAGACTGCAGGACAGCTTGGTACACGGTAAACAGAAATGCTTTATGTGCCAAAGGCTATTAAATGTGGTATGTGCTGGAATGCTGACTATGGATGCTGCTGGTCAGCTGTAGGCTAGGAGCTTGGAGAGGACTAGTGCAGTTTTACAGGCACCTTCTGTGTGTGGCTGGTAACTTACCTTGTGTGAAGTTGCATGCACACTTACTGAAACTGGTTCTGAAGTGGATGGATCCCAGCTGGCTTCAGGCTGGAAGGTATCTTCTAGTTATCACCCTGTTGTACCCAAACTAATAAAGCCTACTGAAAGCTTGATAGTTTTATAAATTTATTCCTTACAGTAGGATTTGTTTTAACTTCTATTAAATATAAGGGACATAAGCATTCTAAAGACTGATACTGTGGGGTTTTTAGCTATTTTGGTTCTAAGCTAAACATGTTCAATGTGTACGTTAGTGTTCATACACATGCACAGACCAATCTAAACCCAGGTTACAGTGTGCTTCGCTGAGGTTCATGATTTCTAATGACTTCGCTTGTACAAATGTCACCATCTGGAATGAGCTCATGTGTCTTTTTATACCGAAGGAACAGACTGATTGTATTTAGAAATCAGAGACTCTTGGTTTTCTTGTGGTATTACATTACGCTGTCATGTCAGGTTTCAGTAAGGGGGATTTGTGTCTAAAAACAGCTACAAAACACACAGTGATTACCCAAGGAGGTTGTATCACTTGATTCTTTCACAAGAAATCAAAAGAAAGAAGAAATGATCTGCTTCTGTTGTGCAGATTATGAGTTTTCAGCTTTTCTTATTCAGCTCTACTGAAAATTCTGCATCTTAAGGTGCATTTCAGAATGTATTTATTAAAGCTGAGTCCATTAGAAACTTCTTACTGGAAACTGAAAGGACACTGCAAGTTCATGCGTTTAGCTAATAATCAGTTAGATCAGCAGCTCTAGTATGTGAGACTGGATCCTTCTGTGGCTGATTAGGTCTGAAGGCAAAACTGGTGATAGCTCAAGAAGCCTTGATACGGACAGTTTGGAACTGCTCTTTGGAAGTTTGTAAGGGACTGGTTATTCCCTCCAGATGCACAGACAGCCCAAGGGTGCCAGGAGGCTGGAGCCCCCCTAAGGCAATTTTCTCATGTCAAGGCCAAACCTCCCCTGATGGACGCAGCTTCGAGCCATTCCCACACATCCTGGCACTGGGCACCAGGGAGGAGAGCTCAGCACCTCCATCTCCACTTCTGCTCCTCAGGAGGCTGTAGGGAGCAAAGAGGTTGCCCCTTAGCCTTCTTCTCTCTAAACAAGACACACCTGATGTCCTCAGCCCACAGCATATGCAGATGCCTTCCAGCCTGTCCAAGCTTTGGTGCCCTCCTTGGGATGCATTTAAGGACATTCACATCCTTTTTAAATAGAGAAGCTCAACTTCCAGGACAGCATCCCCCACAGTACAGGAATGCAATTAGTGCAGCTACAGCTAATTGTTTCAGGATGTGCCATGTCAGCATGCATTTGCCTTGTGTGGCCCTTTAGCAGGGAGAAGGTTTGTTCTTAAAATGCACTGGCTACCAGTTTGTTGTCAAACGTAACTCAAAGCATAGGTTTTAGCTCACAAGTCTCACTCTGTGTGAAGCTCTTGCTCCTTATAGTCTGCTTTTTCCCGTAAAACCTCCTGACTCTCAGACCCACATTTGGACACATGCAGGGTGCTGGTCTGTCGCACTGAACTTGCACCCCAGTGTTGAGATTCTCTAAGTGAACAGATATGCTCTGCCTTCCCCTGGAGGATGCTGGGCACAGGGGCACCAGGCACGGGTGGGCATGGGGAGCCCTGTCAAGCCCATGTCACAGTGCCACTGCCCAGCAATGCGGCAGTCACAATGCCCCGGGGCAGTATAAAAGGGAGCAGCCGCTCTCTGTCCCCTGGCAGAGATGGCCCGCAGCAGCCTGAATGCATCCCAGAGGAAGCGCTGGAGGAGCCGGTGGAATTGCCTGGAGGGGGCTGATGGAGGGGGACTGGAGGGTGTATGAGGCTTCAGGAGAGG
This sequence comes from Coracopsis vasa, assembly GCA_026283785.1. Lineage (NCBI taxonomy): Eukaryota > Metazoa > Chordata > Aves > Psittaciformes > Psittacidae > Coracopsis > Coracopsis vasa. Next base: position 8,901 of record JANHGB010055676.1, read on the forward strand.
AGAAGCAGCACCAAGCCCTGGAGGTGCTGAGACAGTCAGGCTTTTTCAGCTGGATAGCAGTGGCCGGAGCAAGTGAATGCCGTCTTGAGGAGCACTGCAGAGCTCACCATCCTCATCCCCTGTGGAGCCAGGGCCAGCAGCCGTAAGGAATAGGATGTAGAGATGTTGACAGGGGTCCTGGTTCTTGGAGCACCACTGGTGCCCTGCTAGCTGTAGGAAGGGGTTTTGCCCCAAGGTTGACCAGGCCAGGGGCCTTTGGCCAATCTCGGAAACCTCTGAGGTGGCTTGACGGAGTATAGTGCTTTGGTGTCTCCTAGTAGGCGTGCGCAGCCTGCGGCCTGGGAGCAGGTCTTGCTCACATGCTCAGGGAACAGCCGATCGCCATGTTGGGGTCAGGAAGGAATTTTCCCCCCGGACACATTGGCACTGGTCACGGGGGGTTTTTCGCCTTCCTCTGAGCATTGAGCAGGACCACTTGTCAGGGCTCCTCTGGTCCAACCTGGCTGCTCCTGCTCCACGCAGGTGGCCCCTTGTACACCCGTCATGGGAGAGGAAGCTTTCTAGACTCGCAGGGTGGCCCCGAGAGTTGCTGCTTGTCCCCCGTACCATTGAGCACAGCCCCTTGTCAGGGCTCCCTTTTGGGCTTGGTTCTTGCTGGTGATCTTGCATCTCCAAGCAGCTCTCATGACCTGGCTCTCCCTACCTCCATTGACCAGTGCAAGCTTGGAGTGGGAGGGAGCTCTGCTCTACCTTTGGCTAAACTTCCCTGGGGGTTCTGGCTTGTGAAGAGGGACAGAAAAATGAGAAGATGCACAGAGAAATGTGAAGAGGCACAGAGGAATGAAAAGAGTGGTAGAGGAAAGAGAAGAGGGGCAAAGGATTGTGAAGAGAGGCAGAGAAACATAAAGAGTGGCAGAGGATTGTGAAGAGAGGCAGAGGATTGTGAAGATGGACAAAAGATTGTGAACACGCAATAGACTGTGAAGAGTGGCAGAGGAAAGAGAAGAGGGGCAAAGGACTGTGAAGAGAGGCAGAGGAATATAAAGAGTAGCAGAGGAATGTGAAGATTGGAAGAGGAATGCGAAGAGGGCAGAGGAATGTGAAGAGTGGCAGCGGAATGCGAAGAGGAGCAGAGAAATGTTAAGATGAGCAAAGGAATGTGAAGTGTGGCAGGGGATTGTGTAGAGTGTCAGAGGAATGTGAAGAGGGGCAGAGGAATGCGAAAGGGGCATTGGAATGTGAAAAGGGCAGAGGAATGAGAAGATTGGCAAAGCAATGCGAAGAGGGGCACAGGTATGTGAAGAATGGCAGAGGATTGTGAGGAGTGGCAGAGGATTGTGTAGAGGGGAAGAAGGATGTGAAGAGGGGCAGAGGAATGTGAAGAGGGGCAGAGGATTGTGAAGAGGGGCAGAGGATTGTGAAGAGGGGCAGGGGAATGTGAAGAGGGCAGAGGAATGTGAAGAGGGGCTGAGGAAGGTGAAGAGGGGCAGAGGAATGTGAAGAGTGGCAGAGGAATGCGAAGAGGGGCAGAGGAAGGTGAAGAGGGGCAGAGGAATGTGAAGAGTGTCAGAGGAATGTGAAGAGGGGCAGAGGTATGCGAAGAGGGGCAGAGGATTGTTAAGATGGGCAAAGGAATGTGATGCGTGGCAGAGGATTGTGTAGAGTGTCAGAGGAATGTGAAGAGGGGCAGAGGAATGAGAAAGGGGCATTGGAATGTGAAAGGGGCAGAGGAATGAGAAGATTGGCAAGGCAATGTGAAGAGGGGTACAGGTATGTGTAGAATGGCAGAGGATTGTGTAGAGTGGCAGAGGAATGCGAGGAGTGGCAAAGGAACGTGAAGAGGCAGAGGATTGTGAAGAGGAGGGGCAGAGGAATGTGAAAGGGGCATTGGATTGTGAAAAGGGGCAGAGGAATGCGAAGAGGTGCAGAAGAAGGTGAAGAGAGGCAGAGGAATGAGAGGAGGGACAGAATAATGTGAAGTGGGGCAGAGGATTGTGAGGAGAAGACGGGCAGAGGAATGAGAAGAGGGGCAGAAGAAGGTAAAGAGAGGCAGAAGAATGAGAGGAGGGACAGAATAATGTGAAGTGTGGCAGAGAATTGTGTAGAGTGGCAGAGGAATGTGGAGAGTGGCAGAGGAAGGTGAAGAGTGGCAGAGGTATGCGAAGAGGGGCAGAGGAATGCGAAGAGGGGCAGAGGAATGTGAAAGGGGCATTGGAAGGTGAGAAGGGGCAGAGGATTGTGAAGAGAAGACGGGCAGAGGAATGCGAAGAGGGGCAGAAGAAGGTGAAGAGATGCAGAGGAATGAGAGGAGGGACAGAATAATGTGAAGTGAGGAAGAGCATTGTGTAGAGTGGCAGAGGAATGTGGAGTGTGGCAGAGGAAGGTGAAGAGGGGCAGAGGAATGTGAAGAGTGGCAGAGGTATGCGAAGAGGGGCAGAGGAAAGCGAAGAGGGGCAGAGGAATGTGGAAAGGAGCAGAGGATTGTTAAGATGGGCAAAGGAATGTGATGTGTGGCAGAGGACTGTGTAGTGTTTCAGAGGAATGAGAAGATTGGAAGACGAATGTGAAGAGGGGCAGAGGAATGCGAAGAGGGCAGAGGAATGTGAAGAGTGGCAGCGGAATGCAAAGAGGAGCAGAGAATTGTTAAGATGGGCAAAGGAATGTGAAGTGTAGCAGAGGATTTTGTAGAGTCAGAGGAATGCGAAAGGGGCATTAGAATGTGAAGAGGGG